>CAUYPO010008097.1:0-61846 GCA_963574435.1 Cheirogaleus major
TGTGGTCCCAGCTACTCGGGAGGCTGAGGCAGGAGGATTGCTCGAGCCCAGGAGTTTGAGGTTGCTGTGAGCGAGGCTGACGCCACGGCACTCACTCTAGCCCGGGCAACAGAGTGAGACTCTGTCTCAAAAAAAAAAAAATAAAATAAAATAAAAATAAAAGAGGTTGAAAGGAGCTGCCTTGCCTCTTCTACCATGTAAGGACACAAAGAAGGTGCCATCTATGAGGATCAAGCCTTTACCAGACACCAAATCTGCTAGTGTCTTGATCTTGGACTTCCCAGCCTCTGCAACTATGAGAAATAAATTTCTGTCTATAAATTACCTAGTCTAATTAGTATTTTGTTATAGCAGCCTAAAAGGACTAAGACAATGGAAAAACAATTTATTTTACCAAAATTGCTAATAGAAACAGATTTTTAAAACCTCACAAGGAAAACTAGGGACTTTAAAAGCCTTTGAGTATGAATATGGTGTGTATGATGATGGCAGCAACAACAACAATGATGACAATGATGATAACAACAGACTAGCCACATCTGGGTTCTCCAAGTTAAAATAATCATCTGCTGCAAGAAAAACACATTTAGTGTGTGAATCAGTGAATACTTACACTTTGTGATAGGTTTAGGAATTTCATGTAAAGAAAGGGAAAAAATATCTAATTATTTGAAATGTCATGGGGTTGCCATTTAACAAATGACACTCATGTGCCAAGGAAAGGGTCTGATCTTTCCCTCCTGCTTTATAATTCCATAGGAAGAACTTTTATAAGCATTCAAAACATTTTAAGATAATAACATGTTCCAGATTTTCAAATATATTACCTAACATAAACAATATATCCACAAATTTTAACATTCAGAAAGATATTCTCTTTAAGATTGGCAGTGTCAGACTTCCTAAATTAACTTGTTAATTTTGGTATCTGACATCGTGTCTTGCACATGGTAGATACTTAAGATATTTGAATCTTAATTTGATTTTGCTCTTTTTGGTGGGTCTTGAGGCCAGGATTAATGCTTTGTTAGAATCTAGCAGTCAGATTCCAAGCAGAGTCTGTATTCTTGTGAGAGCTACAGAGAATAATGTTTGAGAACGAGCTTACTTGAAGACAATTGCAAAGAACTTTCAGATTCACAGCATGAACATGCATTTCCTTTCAAAAGTCTTCTTTTCCGAGAAATGTTTTGTGGTTTCTGAAACCCATTCTTGACACTGGTAATGACAGTGCTGAGAAACAAAGTGCTGCAGTTAAAGAAAACCAAACAAAATCCATAACTGTTGGCTTTCCAGAGTGCTTAACATGAGACCCTCCCACTCATTTCTTAACAGCTGAAGCACATTGGTATTAGAATTACAGATTTTCAAATGTGTAAAGGTATTTTAAATATTATTTAGCCTGCTCTCAGATAAAATTTCTGAAACCTCTCTACACCATTAGCATGTTAGTCTATTTCCATGAAGGGCTGAACTTCTGAGCAGTGTCCTCTCAGAACAGAGCTGTGTGTGGAAGGCTGGAAAATTTTCAATAGATCCAGAACTAGAACTGCCCATGGATCTAGAGGTGGGCAGGGGTGGGAGGTGGATGGCAGGGTATGAGACTCAATGGCAGGTGCTGGAGAACATTCAGGCTGGCAGGCAGAACTTGGATTCTGAACAGTAATAGAAACCTGGACTAAGTACAGAATGATCACCACTATCTGGGACATCTGTGATTGGGAGAGCATAGAAATAGCAAACCCAGAAAGTGACTGGAGACACAAGCTTACAGGACAATATGTCAGGGCATCACAGAAGCACTAGGCCTTGAGCTGGGCTTTGCTATGACTTAACTTATGAAAGAGAAACCAGAAATTTGTCTTTGAATAATATTTACCGTAAGTGATCACTTTTTTTTTTTTTTTGGTAATTATTTGGTCTTACTGGGTGTTGGCTTAGCAACTAGGGTGGCTGCAATAGAGGAAAATATGGTTTTTCCCAATTTGCCCAAGTGGCTGCATTGGGTCAGGAAGGTCTTCTGGTTCTTTGTCAGATTGGAAGAAACAGTGGTAACAATAGAACAGGGACTATCTCCCGGCAGAGTTCCCGAATTGGGGGAGAAAGGAGCCTCCGCCCTTTGCAAAGGGGTGGGCACCAGGGAGGTCAGGCATACCGGGAGTGTTTGCTTGCCTGGGTCTTTTTGTCAACCAGAACTGATGTAGTTGAAATGAGAAGTGAAACTTCAGGAAGCCCTGAAAAAGCTGCTTCCTAGCTAAGCGTAAAGCCCCAGACCTCAGTCCACCCAACCATTTGACAAGCGGGCAAGCGAAGGGGCAGAAGTACCTGGCCTTGTGCAAGGGCCCCTGTAGGATGAAGCTAATGGAGAAGTTTCAAGCAGTGCTGGACTTGCACCTCAAGCACCACAGCGCGCTGAGCTACGGCCTGGTGACCCTGCTGACGGCGGGCGGGGAGCGCATCTTCTCCGCCGTGGTGTTCCAGTGCCCCTGCACCGCCAAGTGGAACCTGACCTACGGGCTGGTCTTCCTGCTGGTGCCGGCGCTTGTGCTCTTCCTCCTGGGCTACGCGCTGAGCACGCGCACGTGGCGCCTGCTGACCGGCTGCTGTTGCCGCAAGCGCAGCGCCAGCTCGAGGTGCTGCTCCCGGCTGCTGCGCTGCGTCCGGGTGTGCGTGGAGCTGACCACGGCCGCCGCGCTCGCGCCCCTCACCTGGGTGGCCGTGGCGCTGCTCGGGGGCTCCTTCTATGAGTGCGCGGCCAGCGGGAGCACGGCCCTGGCGCAGCGCTTGTGCCGCGGCCAGGACCCAGGCTGCGTCGCCCAGCTGCCGCTGGTGCCCTGCGGCAAGGCCACGGCGGCCGGCGTGCAGGACCTCCTGCCGGAGCTCAGGTCTCAGTCACAGGTCAGGCGCAGGCGCTGGCGCTGGATGTGGTTGGGAGGGACAGAGGGGGCGAGCCTCTCCGGGGCCGGGACCCCTGGGGTGAGGGAGAAATCAGTGACTTCTCTCCAGACATATGACACCCTAAGAAAATCTAGAATGGCTCCTTGTTTCTAATGAGCCGACAAGCGAATATTTGAGTACAACAAATGAAAAGGAGAAAAAGCATTCCTGTAAGTTTATGGCCCTGTAAGAGTGAATCGTGGAGAGTGAGAGTGGGCACACCTACTTTTCGCCAGATACTGCACTGGACTCTTTACCTCCTACACTATTCCCTACGTCTGACAAGAGCCCTGTTGCGTTATTAGTATCGTATCTCCACTATATAGGGAATACATTAAGTCTAGGTAAAGTTCTTTGTCCAGCCAGGAGAAAGCAGAAGAATTGTTATCATTAAATGGGTATATGCCGTGTTTCCCCGAAAATAAGACCTACCCATAAAATAAGCCCTAGCAAGATTTCTAACCATTTGCGCAATATAAGTCCTACCCTGAAAATAAGACCTAGGGATGAGCGTATCTGCACAACCCATGCATTTCATCGCGGAGCAGTAAAGAAGACGAGCAGCCCTTCTCATCTGCCCCACGAGAGCTCTATTGCTCCACATGAGAGATTGGGGCCAATGGTTCTAAAGGAAATAGAGTCACAAGAAATTCAGGATGGAATTCAGGGTTTGGAGAGTTATGATGATGTTCCAGAAGAAGATGACTTAACTGTATTTGAATAAATGTAGATTGTTGTACCGTACTTAAAAAAATAACACATCCCCTGAAAATAAGCCCTAGGGTGTCATCTTGAGGAATAATAAATATAAGACCCTGTCTTATTTTCGGGGAAACACGGTACAATAAAATGGGTCAGCCTGGCTCTAAAGCCACCACCCCACATTGTTTCTGAGCTTGCAAAGCTAGGAGGTTCTTTAAAATGAACGTTCCTTTCACTGGATTTGCAGAAATTCCACGTTCTGGGTTCTAAGGGAGTGACAAATGGGATCCTCCCTAAGCCCTTGACAGGACTTGGACTATGATTAACTTTCCAAGCAAGCAGCTGTACTGGGGGATTAGGGAGGTGACTGCCACTCCTTACTCTTAAGGGATTAAGACCTAAAAGTGTTGTTTCTTCATCATCATAACTGGTGAGTAGTTCAAACTTTATCTGAGGATTTTTAAATGTCTTATAAAAAAGTGACTAAATTACTATTTTGTTGTGCTTTCTTAAGGTGCTAGGCTGGCTCCTGATAGCAGCTGTTATCATCTGCTCTCTGATTTTTACCTCTGTCGTGCGCTGCCTATCTCCAGTTAGTTTTCTGCAGCTGAAATTCTGGAAAATCTATTTGGAAGAGGAGCAGAAGATCCTTAAAGGCCAAGCCACAGAGCATGCGACTGAATTGGCAAAAGAGAATGTTAAATGTTTCTTTGAGCGCTTGCATCCAAGACAATTGAACACCCCAAGCATTAAAGAGTGGCAGCAAATTTCATCACTATATACTTTCAACCCAAATGACCAGTACTACAGCTTGTTGCACAAATACGTTAACAGAAAAGAGGATAATGACAGTATCAAATCTTCTGAAGGAGATGCAATGATTCCTGCTCTTGGATTTGTAGATTCATCTGGTATAGCTAACACTTTTCAGTTATGACCTTATGAATGAATTAGAAAAAAAAGTTGTTTTGAATTATTGCTTCATTTTTTAAAAAAAATAAACACTGGTAATGTTTATCACTGCTTTTTTTCTTCCAAATTGTGGATTTTTCGATCCAAAAATAAAATATAGAGCTTAACCTCTTTATTATATTAATTATTTAAAACAAACAAAACAAAAAAACAAGGGAAAGTGATTCACTCAAAGTGAGAAAATGGAGCCACATTAGAAGTCTTATATTTGTATTCTAGGGTCCTTTTCAAATAAAATATTTTAGTCTTTTATAATGCTGTTTTCAAATAAAAGATTTTAGTAGCAAAAACAGTGAAAAGCAGTTGAACTTCAGACCTTTCTGTTAGGTTATCTGATGTTAATTTCAATTTCACTTTCTTGCCAACAACACCTGTTGGGAAGTTAAAAATTATGGCCTTCTAGCTGGCTCTATGGTGCAATGGATAGATAGCTCATTGGACTTCAAACTCAGCCTGCTGTGGTCATTCAAAAATTGAAGAATTTTATGGCTCTAATATGGTTATAATAAAAAATTAGTCATGAAAAAGAAAGTAAGTGTTCTTAAATATGAAATTTGAAAAGGAGTTTGGGAGAATTGCAGGCAATAGCTTGTTTTTAGTTTGTTGGATCAGAGGAAAACTTTTAAAGCTATTTGTTATGGTAAATTTAAAATATACACAAAAGGAGAAAGGATAATATTATGATCCCCTTGCCCAAAGTAGTCATTATGCAGCTTAAACAGAGTTGGAAAGTCAGATAAAACCCTGATACCATACAAATACATACGTAAATTGTGACCTGATTTAGATTAGGAATGGAGGGGGTTAGGGAAGCCTGTGAAAGAGAAATCTATAGAATAAGGAGTTTCACACTTCAGGCAGAAGTAGTCTGCAAAGGCAGGTGAGAAAGATTCTAGGATGGGAAGCCTTAAAGGTGACTGGGAGAATGAACAAGGGGCAGATTGTGCAGTGTCTTGAAACCATGGGAAGGATTTTGGTTTTCACCCTATGAACATTTTAAGGAGATGAATCTGCTTTTCTTGAGGAGAAAAGGCATGCAGGGGTAGAGGGAGATTCAGAGTGGAAGTGGAGAGACTAGCCAGGAGGCCACCATGGTGGAAATAGGCGGGAGTGAACTTGGACTGATTTCATGGCGACCATAATGGGAAACATAAAGAGATTCAAGACAGATTTTTGTATATAGACATGACAGGATTTGTTGATGGAAAGGATGCAAGGATTTAATGACAGCAATCATATCTACAGATAAAATTGTGTTGCTTGAAAATGCCAGGACTTTTCAAGGACGCTTGTCTTCCATTCCTGCCCAGCCTCCAAATTTATGACTGTTTTATGCATTTTAAAAAACGAGATGTGAAAACTTTAAAACAATTGAGCAGTGATCATACTTAGCTCTTATTCCTCTCTTGGCAGACCCTTGTGCCCAGCTTCTATTTGCGTTTTGGGGGACACAAGGCCGTTATAAAGAGCTAGTCAGCAGGGCTGAATATCCTGTTTTTGAGAGTCAAACATAACAAGAAAGTTGGCGGCAGTTTTTCTTCCATTCTCTAAAATTGAAAATCATAACATGTCTACTTCCATTTTTGTTTCTTTTATTTCAATTTCCCGTTTCTTTTTGTATATTCTTCACTTTCAAAACTTTTTTTTTTGGTCTGCTATTTATACTTGCATCTTCAATAGTGTGATGTTTTCTCCATTTTGTTGATTTATGCTCAACTTTTTCTAGCATAGTTTTTAATAATTATTGTGAAAAATATGTGAGTAAAATATAATTGTAGAGAATAATGTGAAGTGAAAAGTAAAATGACCTCATTTCTTTGCAATATTTTCCCCCCAGAGGTAGCCATGTACTCTGCACAAATATTATCATAATATAAATGTTGTTCTGTAACTTTTTCACATAAAATATCATTGTTCCATGTCAGTATATAACAATTTACCTTACTAAATAAATTACTGCATAGTATTCTGGTTATTAGGATATAACCAGACCCCTTTTTTGTTAAAATACACACACACACACAAACACACACACACATACACATTCACAAAGTGTATAAAGATAATTGTGGTCCTTTCTGGAGACTAAGATTGGTGAAGGGTATTTTTTTAAACCTCATGCACTTTTGATCTTTGGATTTTTTGGGGTAAGGAATAATAAAAATTAACTGTGTGAGTAGAAAAGATGATAAAGTGTCCTTGCATTGATGTAGGGCTTTATAGTTAACAAGCAGTTTTGCATCTTTCACCTCATTTCATTTTCACAAGTTTGCAGGATACCCATGAAACATATCATTCACATTTCCAAATAAGGAATTGAAAGTTGGAGAGGTTACATTACTAGGTCATATAGTCAGTAAAGGCAAAACTGAAGCTAGGGTGCTGATCTTCTCTAGGTCATATGGTTTGACGTGGCCACTTGGCAGTTTTTATTACTGGGTCAAATTTTTCCCTTCTTAGCCCATGCGCCTTTGTGAGCAAAAGAGATACAAACGTCTCGACTGACCCTTAATATTTTACATGTCATCTTGAAACTTGGCAATTGCTGGTAGCTAAGACCACTTTGAATAAACACAGTGAGACTGAGACACAATACGGTTATTTCTTGATGGGAACAAGGTCACTGCTGTTTGGCAGGACCCACCACTCCTCTGGGCCTGGCCCCAAACAAGCCACATTATGGGCTCAAAAAGCATTGCTACACTTGATGTGTATTTTCTTGCTGATTTGCCAAATGATTCTTCATCATCACCCTCAGCTTCATGCTGTCCTGAAACCTTAACTTTAAAAGAGATTCAGACACAGCATCTGCTATTAACATTTGCTGAAAACAACTGTATCGTTATAAGAGATGATTCTACACTGTATTGAGTACTAGCAAGATGATGCAATTTACAAGGCATAAGATTAAGCATGGCTCCTCACTTCATCCAAAGCCATGGCCAGAAATATCAATGCTCTATGAACTGACTAAAGAAGCAAGTCCTGAGGGAAGAATTCAAAAATAGAATTAATCAAATATTCAAATGTCTCTGGCTGAAAAACATCTTGGAACCCCGAAGTTTCACAACATCCTGTGTCTTATCTACCAGGTGGCCTATAATAAATAATTCTTCCTAAGACAAAAGGTGAAGAAATGCTCCCCGTCTGAGTCAGCCCTGGCAGCAGCACAAGCAAAGCCTATTTTGTCAGCAGCAAACTCCCTCTGAGTGCCTACCATGTGTCACACACTGAGCCTGCCCCCAAACCTAAGACTTTAGTTGATCGCATTCTGTCTCTTCCTCTTCATTACCTACCAATGAAATATTTCTTGGAAATTGCAATGTAAGGGCTGTAGAATTGATTATATCATATTCTTTATTCAGTCAAAGAGACCCGAATCAAAAAAGGGATATATTCTGTCAAGACCCTTTGCCACAAGGACCAGAACATTAAAAAGTTTCCAATGAAAGACAAATCCTACAAGATCAGCCAATTTATTATCATTGTAAAAATTGTGAAATATCAAACATAGAAAAGAGTGTATGAAATATTTACATACAATAAAGAATAATTACAAAGCAAACATCTATGTAACCACCAAAAAGGGGAAAGAAATAGTGCATTTCTAGTACCCCCTAGGTTTTCTTCTACAATTTTTATGGTTTCGGGTTTTACATGTAAGTCTTTACTCCATCTTGAGTTAATTTTTGTATGTGGTGAGAGATAGGGATCCAGTTTCATTATTTTGCATGTGGCTATCCAATTTGCCCAGCACCATTTATTGAATAAGGCATCCTTTTTCCAGTGTGTGCTCTATTGAAAATCAGTTGCTTGTAGCTAAATAGCTTTATATCTGGGTTTTCTATTGTGTTCCATTGGTCTATATGTCTACCTTTATACCAATGCCATGCTATTTTGGTTACTATAGCCTTGTAGTATAATTTGAAGTCAGGTAATGTGATGCTTTCAGATCTGCTTTGATTGCTTTGGATATTCAGGCTCTTTTTTTGGTTCCATATGTATTTTAGGATTGTTTTTTCTAGGTCTATGAAAAGTGACATTGTTATTTTGATGGGAATTGCATTGAATCTGTAAATCACTTTGGGAGTATGTACATTTTAACAATGTTGATTCTTCTAATCCATGAGCATGGAATGTTTTTTCCTTTGTATCATCTGTGATTTCTTTCATCAGTGTTTCATAGTTCTCCTTTTAGAGAACTCTACCTTCCTTGGTTAAGTATCTCTGGGTATTTTATGTTCTTTGCTGCCATTGTAAATGCTATTGAGTTCTTGACTTAACTCTTAGCTTGACTGTTATTAGTGTATAGAAATGCTACTGATTTGTATACATGAATTTTGTAACCTGAGACTTTCCTGAATTTATTTATCAATTCTAGGAGTCTTTTGGTGGAGTCTTTAGTGTTTTCTAGATATAACACCATATTGTTAGCAAACAGGGATAGTTTGACATACTCTTTCCTGATTTGAATGCCCTTTATTTCTTTCTCTTGCCAGATTACTCTGCCTAGGACTTCCAATACTATGTTGAATAGAAGTTGTGACAGTGGCCTCCTTGTCTTTTTCTAGTTCTTAGGGGGATGTTTTCAACTTTTCCCCATTCAATGTGATTTTGACTGTGGGTTTGTCGCATATGGATTTTATTATTTTAAGTTATGTTCCTTCTATGCCTAATTTGTTAGGGATTTTTTCCTGAAGGGGTGCTGGATTTTATCAAATGCTTTTTCTGCATCTATTGAGATGATCATATGGTTTTTGTTTTTGATTCTGTTCATATGGTAAATCACATTCATGTTGAACCATCCTTGCATCCCTGTGATGAAACCCACTTGATCATGGTGAATTATCTTTTCGATGTGCTATTGGGTTCAGTTTGCTAATATTTTGTTGAGGATTTTTGCATCTATATTTATGAAGGATATTGGTCCATAGTTTTCTTTTTTTGTTGTGTCCTTTCCTGGCTTTGATATCAGGGTGATACTAGCTTCGTAAAATGAGTTAGGGAAGTTTTCCTTCTTCTCAGTGTTATGGAATAGTTTCACTAGGCTACTTGCCAGTTCTTTGTAGGTATGGTAGACTTTGGCTGTGGATCCATCTGGTCCTGAGCTTTTTTGTTGTTGGGAGATTTTTTTTATTACTGTTTCAATCTTGTTACTCATTACTCATGTGTTCAGGATTTTTATTTCTTTTTTTTTTCCTTTTATTTCATCATATAATGGGGGTACAAATATTGTTAGGGTTACATACATTGCCCCTACCACCGCTCCCCCCCCCACATGCCAGTGCTTCAAGCGAGTCCAATCCCCAGGTGGCGCGCACGGCTCACATTATGTAACTCTACACTTCCTCTCCCCTCTCTATTTCTTCCTTATTCAAGTTTGGGAGATTGTCTGCTTCCAAAAATTTATTCACTTCCTCTGTATCTTCTAATTGGTATGTATAGAGGCTTTCATAGTAATCTTGGATGCTATTTTGGGTATTTCTATAGTATCAGTAGTAATGGCTCCTTTTTCTTTCCTGATTGAACTTATTTTAATCATTTCTATTCTATTCCAGATTAATCTAGCTGGTGGCCTATTGATCTTGTTTATCTTTTCAAATAACTCACTTTTTGTTTCACTGATCCTTTGTATTGCTTTTTGATTTCCATTTTGTTTAGTTCTCCTCTGATCTTTGTTGTTTCTTTTCTTCTGCTAGCTTTGGGTTTGCTTTGTTCTTCTTTTTCAGTTCCTTGAGGTCTGACTTTAGGTTGTTAATTTGTGGTCTTCCTGCCTTTTTTTATGTAGGCATGTAGTGCTACGAACTTCCCTCTTAGCACTGTGTTTGCAGTGTCCCAGAGATTTTGGAGGCTTTTGTCATCTTTATTGTTCAGTTTGAAAAATCTTTTGATGTCCATATTGATTTTGTAATTGGCCCAAGAATCATTCAGCAGCAGATAGTTTAATTTCTTTGAATTTGTGTAGTTTTGAGAATTCCTCTTGGAATTGATTTCTAGTTTTATTTTACTGTGGTCTGAAAAGATAAATGGTATAATTTCAATTTTTAAAAATTTACTGAATCTTGTTTTGTGGTATAACATATGATTTATCTTGGAAAATGTCCCATGTGCTGATTAGAAGAATGTGTATTCTGCAGTTTTTGAGTAGAATGTTCTGTAAATGTGTGTTAGATCCATTAGTTCTAGATTCCTGTTTAAGTCCAGCTTTTCTTTGTTGATCTCCTGCCTCAATGATCTGTCTAGTTCTGTCAGCAGAGTGTTGACATCCCCAGCTATTATGATGTTGCTGCTTTTTTTCTTATCTTAGATCTAGTAGAACTTGTTTTATGAATCCGGGAGCTCCTGTGTTAGATGCATATATATTTAAGATTGTTATATCTTCTTGTTGAATTGATTCCTTTATCATTATATAATGACATATTTGTCTTTTTTTTATTTTACCTTTTTGAATTAAAATCTATCTGTTCTATCCAGCAATACCACTACTGGGATTTTACCCAAAGGAAAAAAAAAGACATTCTATAAAAAAGACATCTGCACTAGAATGTTTATAGCAGCACAATTCACAATTGCAAAGATATGGAAATAACCCATGTGCCCATCAATACATCAGTGTATTAATAAAATGTGGCATATGTCTACTATGGAGTACTACTCAGCCATAAAAAAATGGTGAACTACTGCTCATATTATCCTGAATGGAGCTGGAGCCTATTCTTCTAAGTGAAGTATCACAAGAATGAAAAACAAACACCACATGTAATCACCATCAAATTGGTATTAACTGATGAAAACTTATGCACACATATGGAAGTAACATTCACTGGATGTTGGGCAGGTGGGAGGGGAAAGGAGGGGGATGGGTAAAGTCACCTAACAGATACACTACATGCTCTCTGGGGGATGGGCATTCCTGTAGCTCTGACTCAGGTGGTGCAAAGGCAATTTATGTAACCAAAGCATTTGTAACCCTGTAATATTCTGAAAAATTTTTAAAAAGTCTATTTTATCCTACATAAGAGTAGCTACTTCTGTTCACTTTTGGTTTCCATTTGCATGGAATATTTTTTTTTCCAGTCCTTTGCTTTGAGTCTATGAGAATCTTTGTGAGTTAAATGGGTTTTTTAGAGATAGCGTATATTTGGGTTTGGGTTTTTAAAATCCATTCAGCCAATCCATATCATTTAAGTGGAGTATTAAGAGCATTTACATTAAATGTTAGTACTAATATGTGAGATATTGTTCTGTTCATAATGTTGATTATTATCTAATTGCTTTGTTTTCTCCCTTGTGTTAATATTTTATAAGAGCTATGGATTTTAACTTTCAGATGTTTTTACACTGGTGGCTGTTGATTGGTCTGATCCAGGTATAGAGCACTTTTAAGAATTTCTTGTAGAGCAGGCCCAGTGGTGACAAATTTGTTTTCTTGTCTGTAAAAGACTTTGTTTCTCCTTCATTTATGAAACTTAGTTTTATAGGATACAAAATTCTTGGCTGATAGTTATTTTTTTTTTTTTTTTATGAAAACTTAAAATGGGATCCAAATCCATTCTGGCTTGTAAGATTTCTATTGAGAAGTCTGCCATTAGTCTGATGGCTTTTGCTTTGTAAGTTACTTGATGCTTTCACCTCAGAGCTTGTAGGATTTTCTCCTTCACTTTGACTTTGGCTGGACTGATGACTATGTGCCTTAGTTATGTTCTATTTGCCTTGAATCTTCCAGGTGTACAATGACCTTCTTGTATCTGGATGTCTAAATCTCTAGCAATACCAGGAAAGCTTTCCTCTATTATTTCTTCAAATAGATTTTCTATGCTTTTTGTGTTTTCTTCTTCTCCCTCAAGGGAGAATTATATTTGTTTGCTTTACATGATCCCATATTTCTTGAAGAGATTGTTCATTCTTCTTGATTCTGTTTTCTTCATTTTTGATGGATTGGGTTAATTTGAAAGCCTTTTCTTCAAGCTCTAAAATTCTTTCTTCAGCACGGTCTAGTATGTTGTGAAAACTTTCCACTATATTTTGAAATTCCCTAAATGACTCTTTCATTTCCAGAAGTTCCATTATAAGTATTCTTATATTATCTATCTCTTTAGTGAATTTTTCATTCATGTCCTGAATTTTTTTATTGGTTTCATTGTGTTAGTTTTCAACTTTTTCATCAATCACATTGATCTTACTTGCAGTCCATACCCTGAATTCCATATCTGGCATTTGAACAATTTCCTTTTGATTGGAATCTATTTTGGGACAGCTAGTGTGATACTTTGAGGGTATCAAAACAACCTGCTTTTCATGTTGCCAGAGTTCTTATGCTGGTTCTTTCACATCTGGAACCTCTTCTATAAGCTTAAAATAGATAGCTTTGTGGTACATCTGTTCTCCTTTGCTGGGAATGCTGTTGCTCAGTGAAGAGAGGGAGAGATCTCTGGATAGTATGCTTGAATTCTACTCTAGGAGGTTTCCCAGGCAGGAGAAGGGCAGATACATTGTGAGTCTTTATCACTGTTGCTCTCCTGCATCTCCCTGTTCCCCTGCAATTGTAACAGTTGGGCAGGGCAGGGTGGGCACATGGCAGGTGGTGAAATATCACAAATATTTTGGGAAATTTTAAAACACAAGGTATGAAACCATCAGATAAATCTATAAGCTCATGCTGTATTATTTATCATTTTTAGACTTGAAAATCATGTGTTTGTAAATGAGGTGATTACTTTTGTCTTTATTTTTCATTTTTAATTATTATGAGTACATAATAGTTGTATATATTTATAGGGTACATATGATGTTTTGATATAGGCATCCAATATGAATTAATCAAATCAGGGTAATTGGAGTATCTATCACCTCAGGCATTTATCATTTCTTTGTGTTAGAAGCATTCCAATTCCACTCTATTAGTTATTTTAAAGTATACCCTAACTTATTTTTGATTATACTAATTTTGTTGTGCTATCAAATATTGTTCATTCTATCTAACTATATAACTATTTTTGCACCCATTAACCGCCTCCACTTTATACCCCCTCCCCACTACTTTCTCAACCTCTGGTAATCTTTGTTCTACTCTCTGTCTCCATCAGATTCATTGTTTTTAATATTTAGCTCCCACATATTAGTGAGAATATGTGAGATTTAGTTTTCTGTGCATGGCTTATTTCACTTAACATAATGTGCTCCAGTTCCACCTATGTTTTACAAATGGCAGGACTGCATTGTGGTTTGTTTTTTGGTTTTTTTTTTTGTTTTTGCTATATAATATTCTATTGTGTATATGTACCACACAATTTCTTTATCCATTCATCTGTTGTTGGATATCTAGGTTGATTCCAAATCTTGGCTATTGTGAATAGTACTACAATAAACATGGGAATGCAGACATATTTTCAGTATACTGAATTCCCTTCTTTTGGATATATATCTAACAGTGGGATTACTGGGTCATATGGTAGTTCTAATTTTAGTTTTTTGAGGAACCTCCATATTGTTCTCCATAGTGGTTTTGCTAATCTATAATACATTCCCATCAACAGTGTATGAGGATTCCCCTTTCTTCATATCTTCACTAGCATTTGTTATTGCCTGTGTTTTTAATAAAAGCCATTTTAACTGGAGAGAGATGATATCGCATGGTAGCTTTGATATTCATTTATATGATGACTAAAGATATTGAGCATTTTTTCATATAGCTGTCAGTCATTTGTATGTCTTCTTTTGAGAACTGTCTATTCAGATCCTTTGCCCATTTTTAAGTCAGATTATTTGATTATTTTTCCTTTGAGGTTTTGGAGCTCCTTATATATTCTGGTTATTAGTCCTTTCCCAGACAATAGTTTGCAAATATTGTCTCCTATTCTGTGGGTTATCTCTTCATTTGGTTGATTGCCTCCTTTGTTTGTGCAGAAGTCATTTTAGCGTGATTTGATCCCATTTTTCCAGTTTTGCTTTGATTGCCTGTACTTTGGGAGTATTACTCAAGATGTCCTTTCCCAGACCAATGTCCTAAAGCATTTCCCCAGTGTTTTCTTTTATTAGCTTTCAGGTCTTAGATTTAAGTCTTTAATCCATTTCAATTTGATTTTTTCTGCATATGGATATCCAGTTTTCCTACCATCATTTTTTTAAGAGACTGTCCATCCCGCAATGTACGTTCTTGACAACTTTGTCAAAGATAAGTTTACTAAAAGTGTGTGGATTTATTTCTGGATTCTCTAGTTTGTACCATTGGTCTATATGTCTGCTTTTATGCCAGTATCATGCTGTTTTGGTTACTACAACTCTGTAGTATAATTTGAAGTCAGGCAATATCATTCCTCTAATTTCGTTCTTTTGCTTAGGATGGCTTTGGCTCTTCTGGGTCTTGTGTGTTTCCATATAAGTTTTAGGATTATTTTTTCTATTTCTGTGAACAATGTCATTGATATTTTGATAGAGATTGCATTGAAGCAATCTGTAGATTGCTTCAGGTAGTGTGAACACTTTAGCAATATTGATCTTCCAATTGATGAGCATGGAATATCTCTTTATTTTTTTGTGTCCTCTTCAATTTTTTTTCATTAATGTTTTATAGTTTTTATTACAGAGAACTTTCACTCCTTTGGTTAAGTTTATTCCTAGGTATTTTATTTTATTTATAGCTATTGTAAGTGGAATTACTTTCTTGGTTTCTTTTTCAGATTGTTTACTGTTGGCATATAGAAATGCAACTGATTTTCTGATTTTTGTATGTTGATTTTGTATCCTGCAACATTACTGAATTTGTTTATCAGTTCTAATAGTTTTTTTGTGGATTTTTTTTTTAAATTTCAGAATATTATGGCAGCACAAATGTTTAGGTTACATATATTGTCTTTGCCCCACCTGAGTCAGAGTTACAAGTGTGTCTGTCCCCCAGATGGTATGCACTTCACAATTAAGTATGAATTTTCCCCTCCCTCCTCCCCTCTCCCACCTGCCCAACACCCGATGAATGATACTACTATATATGCACATAATGTTGATCAATTAATACCAATTTTATGGTGAGTACATGTGGTCTTTGTTTTTCCATTCTTGTGATACTTCACTTAGTAGACTGAGCTCCAGCTCTATCCAGGATAATATAAGAGGTGCTAGATCACCATTGATATTTTTTGTGGCTGAGTAGTACTCCATATTATACATATACCATATTTTATTAATCCACTAATATTGATGGACACTTGGGTTGTTTCCACATTTTTGCAATTGTGAATTATGCTACTATAAACATTCTAGTGCAGACGTCTTTTTTTCCTTTGGGTAGATGCCCAGTAATGGGATTGCTGGATCAAATGATAATTCTACTTTTAGCTCTTTGAGGTATCTCCATATTATTTTCCATAGAGGTTGTATTAGTTTACAGTCCCACCAGCAGTGTCTGAGTGTTCCTATCTCTCCACATCAACAGCAAATGTGGAGACATTTATTGTTTTGGGACTTTTTGATAAAAGCCATTATCACTGTAATTAAGTGATATCTCATTGTGGTATTGATTTGCACTTCCCTGATGATTAGAGATATTGAGCATTTTTCCATATGTTTCTTGGCCATTAGTCTGTCTTCTTTTGAAAAGTTTCTGTTCAAGTCCTGTGCCCACATTTTAATGAGATTGCTTGATTTTTTTCTTGCTGATTTTCCTGAGTTCTATGTAGATTCTAATTATCAGCCCTTTATCAGATGTGTAGTATGCAAATATTTTCTCCCATTCTGTAGGTTGTCTGTTTGCTCTTGTGATAGTTTTCTTAGCTGTGCAGAGCTTTTTAAATTGATCAGGCCCCATTTATTTGTTTTGTTGTTGCTGTGATTGCCTTTGGGGTCTTCTTCATAAATTCTCTGCCTAGGCCAATGTCTATAAGAGTTTTTCCAACATTTTCTTCTAGAATTCTTTGTGGAGTCTTTAGGTTTCTCTAGAGATAAGATCATGTCATCTGCAAACATGGAAGATTTGACTTTTTCTTTCCAGTTTGGATATCTTTTAATTCTTTCTCTTCTCTGATTGCTTTAGCTAGAACTTTTAGTACTATGTTGAATAATAGTGGTGAAAGTGGCCATCCTTATCTTCTTCCAGATCTCAGAGGCAAGGCTTTCAGTTTTTTCCCATTTAGTATGATACTAGCTGTGGGTCTGTCATATATGGCTTTTATTGTGTTGAGGTAAGTTCCTTCTATGACTAGTTTTTTGAGAGTTTCTATCATGAAGGGATTTTGAATTTTACCAAATGCTTTATTAGCATCAATTGAAATGATCACATGATTTTTTGTCCTTAGTTCTGTTGACATGATGTATCACATTGATGATTTGCATATGTTGAATCATTCTTCCATCCCTGGAATGAGTCCCACTTGATCATGATAAAAAATATTTTTAATGTGTTGTTGAATTTCATTTGCTAGTATTTTGTAGAGGATTTTTGCATCTATATTTATCAGATATAGTGGCCTATAGTTTTCCTTTTTTGTAGTGTCTTTGTCGAGTTTTGGTATCAGGGGGCTATACAGGCCTTATAGAATGAGTTTGGAAGTATTTGCTCCTCCTCAGTTTTTTGGAATAGTTTAAGTAGGATTGATATTAGATCTTCTTTGAATGCTTAGTAGAATTCAATAATGAAGCCATTAGGTCCTAGGCTTTTCTTTGATGGGAGAAGTTTTATTATTGCTTCTCTCTTGTTACTTGTTATTGCTTTATTCAGCTTTTGGGTTTCTTCCTGGTTCAATCTTGGTAGGTTGTATATATCTAGGAATTTCTCCATTTCTTCTAGGTTTTCCAATTTAATGACACTGAGTTGCTCAAAGTAGTTTTTAATGATCCATTGTGTTACTGCAGTATCAGTTGTAATGTCTCCTTTTTCATCTCTGATTTTATTTGGGTCTTCCCTCTTTTTTCTTAGTCTGGCTAAAGGTATGGAAATTTTGTTCATCTTTTCAAAAAATAAACTTTTTGTTTTGTTGATCTTTTGTATTATTGTTTTGGTTTCAATTTCATTTATTTCTGTTCTGATATTTTTTATTTCTCTTTGTCTACTAATTTTGGGTTTGGATTGCTCTTGTTTTTCTGGTTGTTTGAGATCCTTCATTAGGTTGTTTATTTGAAGGTTTTCTAGTTTTTTGATGTAGGCACTTATTGCTATAAACTTTCCTCTTATTATTGCTTTTGCTATATCCCACAGGCTTTGATATGTTGTGTTTTCATTTTCATTTGTTCTGAGAACTTTTTAAAATTTCCTTCTTAATCTCTTCATTGGTCCACTGCTCATTCAGGAGCATATTGTTTAATTTCCATGTGTTTATTTAGTTTCCAATGTTTCTCTTGTTGTTGATTTATAGTTTTATTACACTGTGGTCAGGGAAAATACTGAATATGATTTTAATGTTTAAAAAATGTTTAAGACTTGTTTTGTGGCCTAACATATGGTCTGTCCTTGAGAATGATCCATGAGCTGAGAAAAACATGTATTCTGCAGCTGTTGGATGAAACATTTGATAGATATCTATTAGGGCCATTAAATATATAGTGCAGAATAAGTCCACTGTGTCTTTGTTGATTTTCTGTTGGGATAATATGTCCAATGCTGAAAGTGGGGTGTTGAAGTTTTCAGTGATTATTGTATTGGGGTCCATCTCTCTCTTCAGCTCTGATAATGTTTGCTTTGTATATTTGGATGCTCCAGTGTTGGGTGTGTATATTTAGTAACGCTATAACTTCTTGCTGAAGTGATACTTTATCATTATATAATGACCTTCTTTGTCTCTTTTGACAGATTCTGTCTTGAAATTTGTTTTATCTGATAGAAGTGTAGCTACTCTGCTCTCCTGTGGTTTCCATTTGCATGGAATAACTTTCTCCATACCTTTATTTTTAGTTATGTATGCCTTTATGGGCGAAGTGTGTTCCTTGTAGACAACATATAGTTGGGTCTTGCTTATTTTTTAATCCATACTACCACTCTATATCTTTTGATTGGAGAGTTTAGTCTATTTGCATTCAATGTTATCATTGAGAGATAAGGACTTACTACTGCCATGTTGTTATTTGATTTCCTGTTGTTTTGTGATCCTTCCTTCATTCCTTCCTTCCTCTGTTCCTTTCTTCCTTTGTTAAAGATGATTTTCTTTGGTAATATGTTTTAATTTCTTGCTTTTTTATTTTTTGTGTATTTGTTGCAGGTTTTATGATTTGAGGTTACTATAGGGCTTGCAAAAAATCTTATAACCAATTATTTTAAAGATATGACAACTCTGCTTACAAATAAATAATTAAATAAATAAAAATACAATAGAAATCCTACACTTTATCTCCATTCCCTGCTGCTTTTTAACTTTTTGTTGTTTCCAACTATATCTTTTTATACTATCTATCTCTTAAAAAGTTGTTATTTTTGATAGGTTTGTCTTTTATTCTTCCTACTCAAGATATAAATTGCTTATACACTGCAGTTACAGCATTAGAGTATTCTGTATTTGTGTGTCTACTGTTACCAGTGATTGTATACTTTCAGATGATTTTTTCTTGTTCATTAATGTCTTTTACTTTCATACTGAAGAGCTGCTTATAGCATTTCTTGTAGGACAGGTCTGGTGTTGATGTAATCCCTCAGCTTTTGCTTGTCTGGGAAAGGCTTTATTTATCTTCATGTTTGAAGGATAATTTTGCAGGATATATTATTCTAGGATTAAGGTTTTTTTCCTTCAGCACTTTGAATATGTCATGCCACTCTCTCCTAACCTGTAAGGTTTCCATTAAGAATTCTGCTGTCAGACTTATATATGTTTATTATATGTTTACATTGGCCTCTATCTTTCCTTTATATGTTATATTTTTTCTTTTTTCTTGCTTCTCTTAGGTCCTTTTCTTTATCTGTGACCTTACAGAGCTTGATTATTAAGTGCATTAAGATAGTTTTGTTTGAGTTAAATCTGCTTGGTGTTCTATTACTCTCTTGTACCTGAATATTGACATCTTTCTCTAGGTTTGGAAAGTTTTGTGTTATTATTTCTTTGAAAAAACTTTCTACTTGAATTTCTTTCTCTACCTCCTCTTTAAGGTCAATAACTCTTACATTTGCCATTTTGAGACTATTTTCTAGATCTTGTAGATGTGCTTCATTTATTCTTTTTTCTTTTCTGAGTGTGTATTTTCAATAGCCTGTCTTCAAGCTCACTAATTCTTTCTTCTGCTTGATAAATTCTGCTCTTAAGAGATTCTGATTCATTTCTCAGTTTTTCAACTGAATTTTTCAGCTCCAGAGTTTCTGCTTGCTTTTATTTTATTATTTCAGTTTCTTTGTTAAATTTCTCTGGTATGCTTCTGAATTCCTTCTCTGTGTTGTCTTGAAGTTCCTTGAACTTCATCAGGACAGCTATATTGAATTATTTGTTTGAAAGGTCACCTATCTCAATCACTCCAAGATTGGTTACTGGTACCTTATCTAGTTTGTTTGATGAGGTCATGTTTTCCTGGATGTTCTTGATGCTTGTGGATGTTTCTCTGTGTCTGGGCACTGAAGGGTTAGGTATGTATTTTAATCTTTGTAGTCTGAGCTTTTTTGAACCCTTCCTTCCTTTGTGATCTAAGTGTTTGGTTACTACAGCTGTATCAACTCTGGGGGTATCCCAAGCCCAGTAATGCTATGACTCTTGCAGACTCCTGGTGGTACTGCCTTAGTAAACTTGGGTAAAATAAGGGAGAATTCCCTGGATTACCAGGCAAATTCTATCACTATCTTCCCCCACTCTCTCTGCTGGGCTGCTAGAGTTGGAGGAGGAGTGATGTGGGCACTCCTTTGTGGCCATTGCAGCTAGGACTGCACCAGGTCCCACCTGAAGCCAACTTAGGCTCACCTTAAGCCTGTGGTTACTATTACTTGGTTACTGAAAGGATGAATGACTGACTCAAAGGACACATTTCACACACAGGCTATGTGAGAGCAACATGGCTGGTTTATTCACCCAGGTGCAGGTGGTCTGAGTCCGAAAAGAGAGTCAGCACAGAAGGGGGTTTAGTGAGGGTTTTTATAAATAGGTATAGTCAACTCCCTCCCACCTGCCCTGTTCAGTTCTTTGTTTCTGGGCCAAACTGTCAGGTGAAGAATCGCTTCCTGCTACATGCAGCAGAGGATGGTGGGCAGAACAGCTGTGTGTAGTAAATTCTTCTTCAAACAGCCAACTCCTACTACCCCTTTGCCCCAGTCACATCCATCCTTCTGGTGTCGTCCTTATCAAGAGAGCTAGGAAGGGATAGCCTTCGTCTCCATCATGAAGGGAGGAGGAAGGAATGCTGGCTGCAGATGTCTGTCAGATCTACCAGGGAGAGACAAACTTCATCTCTATCAGGGAGGGAAGGTGAACGAATGCTGGCTCTAACCATGTGCTAGATCTACAAAGTCCAGGGACTCCCCCCAGACTCATGTGGCTATTGTTTTACAAGCCTAAGTTTTACATTAACCACATTCTGTCCTATACATACTTTTTGAGTTCCCACCTGGAACAAACCTAACAGCTACCACTGATGTTTATTCAAAGTCCAAGGGCTCTTCAGTCAACAGGTGGTAAATCTTGCCAGAATTGGATCTTTCTTTTCAGGGAAACATGTTTTCCTCTGGCCCAAAGTGGGTCTAGAAATGCCATCCAGGAACTAAGGCCTGGAATCAGGGGCTTGAGGAGCCCACTTGGTACTTTATTTTACTGTGGCTGAGCTGGTACCCAAATTATGAAGTGAAGTCCTCTGAACTCTTTCTCTTCCTTTCCCCAAATGGAAGAAGACTCTCCCTGAGCTGCACTGCCTTGCAGTTGGGGGAGGGGTAACACAGGCACTGGCTTAGCCACCATTGCTGCTGTCTCACTGGGTCATGTGCACCCCAAGTTCGCCAGCTCTGAGCCAGCACAGCCACAGGAATTCCCCAAGGACTGCAGCCTTTGTGGTCTGACTGCCTTGTGAATTTATTCCAGCTCCAAGGCCACTTTTTGTCAGCTGGTGATGGGGCTAGCCAGAACTTGAGTTTTAGGGTGGAAGATTTCCTTCTGGCTCAGCTGGCCTAAATGCTCCCTCTGTGGGTGCTGGCAGATTTCTGCCCTGGGCTGTATTCCACTGTGACAGGGTAGCCCTGGGTTCCAGTGACTTTTCTGCCCCTTCAGTGCCTCTTTCCTTGATACAATGTTAAAACCAGGTACTGTGATCACTCACCTGAGTTTTGGTTCTTTGAAGGTGCTTCCTTGTGTGGATAGTTGTTGAATTGGGCATTTGTGCAGAGAGACGATTGCTGCAGGTTTCTAATCAGTCCATCTTTCTCAGCCCTATATCCATTTCACTATTTTCAATCCTTGCAATACTCCTACAGAGTGGGATATGCTGTGTCTTTCCCCCAAAACAGACAGTTCTTACTTCGCTTATATGTATCTGAATCAATTTAACACCAAACTCCTACTCTGAAGACTTTTAATCTTTGCAGAATCTTCTCTTCTACGGCTGTTCATTTGAAGGTTATTTCTTACGTTATTTGTTGGTCTTTTGTGTATGGCACTTCGTTCCTTAAGGGCAGAGTATAGCATAACAATTATATAAATATATTTAATATTTTTTTACATATGGTAAATAAATGAAATTTAAAAGACAATAATTTTTTTTTTTATGGAGCATCAACCAATTTAGGGGTTATTGATATTCTCCAGAACACAGTTCAGAACACAGTACCTAAGATAATCAGAGGCAGATGGCCACCAACTGTTGTTAGGTTTACTTCACAATAATCTTATCCAAAATACTAACTTAAATGAACTCAAACCTGAGGCATGGTCAAGTTGTGGGGCAATTTATTTCAATGTCTAAGGAAGTAGATGGATACATAGGGAACTCATTTAGCTGTAGTTTATTTTATGGAGACTAGATCATCATATGTCTAGGTGTCTTTAAAGACACTTAAAAGTACTTGGAGTGAGGGCAGTACATAAAATCTAAGACAGATGTTTTTCCTCTTAAACTTCAAAACAATCCTAACCCCTTTCTCTGCATCCAGCTCTGCTCAAGATTTCTTCATTAGAAAACTGTTCCTATCTAATTCATACGCAATCTAAGAGGACTAACTTTAACAAGTCCACATTCTTTAACTTTTAAATTGGTTTGCCACTGTTCATACCAACAGAATTCCACAATCTTTCCAGGCTCATAAGCATATTTATCCCAGCTGGAAGCTGCTTAACTCTCCTTGCAGATGTACAGTAAATCTCACTCTTTAGTAATTTTATTTTCTTATACACCTTTTCCCCCAGATCCTCTATATTCCCACTCCAATTTGAGATCCAAGAATTTATACTTATTAAAAATAATGCTTGGTAAATATGAATATTGGCAATGAAAAACAACTGAAAAAGGTACTTTTGTTTAAAACTGTTGGTTTGAAAGTACACATTCAACCACAGTACAGTAAAAGTAAAGGGACTTTTTTTATGTCATAAAACAACCAGAGAACAAGAGAGGAGCAACACAGTTTATGAAAGATAGAAAGAAGATGATAACTGGTAATTGGCCTAACAGACCTGAAAAATCTGAAACCCAAGCCAGAAGTAGGAAAAGATAAGAAGCAATATGATTTGTACCATAGAATCCATAAATGCTCAGGAATTAGTAGCATCAGTCGCCTCTGTAAATGGGGCAGCAGGTGGAGTTAAAAACAAAATTCATTAAAGCTTGTTTAAGAAGAATCTCCCTCAGATCTCCATTCTCATTCCATGTAGCCAAGCAACTGCTTCTCCCTACCCTAGCAGAAGATGTGAGTTTAATCTCTAGATACAGTTTTTCAAAACCTTCTGAACTGGGGGACACTAGGCATAGTTGAAAGCAGGGACACTATATTGAACAAATGGAAATTAAGTTAAAATATACATACTGAAATTTCATTTCTTCAGCCTTTTTCCCCAACCTGGCTCACAGAATGCTGATGTTAAGTCTATATTCTCCAGGTAGCAGGTCAGAAGAGCCATTTCTAGCAAATCTGACTGCCCCAAAGAAGTGACTTCAATAAAATGACACATTTTGAGAGTCACATTTAAATTCCCTGACTTATTCTATGTTGAAGCCTATAATCAACAAGCTCCACCAAAGTTCATATTTTATCCAACATAAGTGGATAGCCCATGGAAACTCCAGAGATTTGAGAAAAGTATGAAAGACAAAGGCCAACACAAACATAAAAAAGAAATTACTTGGAAGTAACTATGCACTTTTAAGAAAATTTTTTAAAAAACAAACTACCATTAATGACTTTGGCAATATAAGAGGAGACATTACATGCAAGAAGAGTAGAATAATATTTAAACACATCTGGCAGACAAAATAATTCTTGGAAATTAACAACATGATAGAAGAAAATAAAAATGCAATGGAAGATTTGGGGAAATCTCTCAGAAAGTAAAGGATTAAGATAAAGAGATGTAAAAGAAAAAAAGTAAGGAAAATTAGAGGACCACCCAGGAGATCTAATATCCTACTAAGATTCTAGGAGAAAGCAGGGAAAATGGAGAGAATAGGATGGAATAGGATAAGAAATCACCAAAGAAATAACTCAATAAGGTTTTCTCAAATGGAAGTTCATGGATTTCTAAACCAAAGAGTTCCAGCAGGTAATCAGCACAGTGGAAGGATACAGGCCCACACTGAGATGCATCATGGTGCAATTTTGGAACATTGAAGATATGGAGAAAACCCTAAAGTTTGCCAGAGAGAAGGAACACACCAAGGATAAAGAATCAAATGACACTGAACTTCTGGAAAACACGTGGAAGCTGGATGATCATATTTTTACAAAGTTTATCTCCTATTCAATCCTTATCAGGAAGCTACCGGAACATGAGCTCTACCAGAAAAGGGAGTACAGCAAAAAAGGTAAGTAATGGGATCAAGGAAACCAGGGACCCCATGCAAGACAGAGGAGAAAGAAATCCCTAAGGCGATGGTGAAAGGAAAACACCCTACATGATGGCAAAATCAGTCCCTCCGTCATACAACTAGCCCTATATCTCTAGTGTTAGAGAGGAAGAAAGTTAAAATGCTAACAAATAATATGAGTCCTTAATGTTTTACTGGAAAATTACTGAGACTTCTTTCAAACAGCGTGCGGTGGTTTTAAAACATCCACAAATCCTTTGAAACTTTTTCCTTCAAGAGATAGAAATTAATTTCCTCCCTACTTGTACGCTAGACTGAGTGACTTAAAATGAAAAGTAAAAGTGAAAGTGATGAGCTTGGTCAGGAAGTTTGCCTCTGTGTGTGGTTGAGGTAGAGGCTATGCATGAGAAAGCCTCATCTTTCTTATGCAGAAGTCAAAAAACAATGCCTCAAAACTGAAAAATCAAGAAAAGGCTGTATGAACATGTTATCTACAGAAACACAATAAATACCAGAAGAATTGGTTGCAAGAGTAGAAAGGAGGTAAGAGTAGACAGGAAACGATAGCAGAGGAGGAAGTAGCAGAAGTTGTGGAGGGGAGCGGAGGTAGGCAAATGATTTATACTCTTGTCTGATTCTTTGAACTGTTTGCATGAATACATTTTTTAAAAGTAAGTTAAATAAGAAAGGAGAAGCAAGATAATTACTAAAATAATCATTAAAATGTATGGAAAGAATCTGTAAGTGTTACCAATGATACTAATCATGCTTTATGCCTTTTGCATGCCTAATTCTCTTTAAGGAGTCCCCCAAATATGGTCATTACATCTACAGAAAGAAATATCTACATGACATTAAGCTCTGGTTAAAATCTTCTGGTGTTTTCTGAACTGATTCAAAATATTTCAGTGACTAAAATCATAATGATATTCTCTTTGACAAGAATCTTTTAGTGTTCTGAGATGAAACAAATCTTTAGCTATCACTTTAATTAGCTGTGGTGGCTATTTTTTTCCTCTATTAATTGAAAGTATGAAAAACAATTTTAGTTTTTGGGTAGATTTTCTTCATTTTAGCCTTTGCTTCTATTTACAATGTCACTCAAAAAAATTAAAGCAGGAGCAATTTGATTTAATAAATATTTACCAAGTATTTATTACATGATTACAGTCTAATGGGGGCAGAAAAGATCTGTAACCAAATAATTAGAATGCAATGGGATTTGTACAAAGATTCATATAATGTACTTGTCAGAGAAATAGTAGAGGGGCAGTTTGACTGGGAGCTGCCTCAGCTATGTATAGAATGAGGCAAGATATAAAGTGACAAAATTAAGGAGTAGGAAAAAGGTGATAAGGGAAGGTTTTAGAGAACCTGAACACTGAAGAGATTTTTGGAAGACTGTTTATCAGATGTAAAGAAGGGGAAGAGCATTACAGGAAGAAGAAACAGCATATGAAAAGGCAGAGAGGCTCCAATGTATTGTGTATTCGGAAAGGAAACTAGCTCAGCATTGTCCCTGCACTGGGTGCAAGGGCTCGAGAGAAAGACAAAAGGCAGGTCACAGAAGGTTTCATTCATCATCATAAGGGACTTATACTTAGCGATGTGATGTAGACAATGGAGAGGCAGGAAAGAAATTGGCGATGACATTGGGTATGGATGGATCATTCTGGTGAAGGATTTGTTTTACTTTATGTAATGATTATCATATAAACAGAGAAAAATAGAATCGTATAATAAACTACCATAGATTTAGATTTAACAGTTGTTAACATTTCTTAAAAGTGCTTATTAAGGGTGATTTCAAGAATAAACAAAAGTGAGAAAATGATATAATAAAGCCCTATGTACCCATAAATCAGTTTCAACAATTATCAATTCATTGCCAATCTTATCTGTGTTCCCACACCTCCCTCCATTATCAGATTATTTTGAGGCACATCCCAAATAACATATCATTTCATCTGTAAAGACACTTATTAAAAACCACAATACTATCATCACATCTAAGAAATAACAAGGATCCCTTAACATCATCAAATAGCCTGTCAGCATTTAAGTTCCTGCTTGCCTCATAAAGGTATCATCTGTTTGAACAGATAAAGCCCATATATAGCAAAATTGAAATGCCCCTCAAATGTATTTTTATTTATTTAATCAATCCTCTATTGTAGGCATAAGATTCATTATTTAAAAAAAATTTTAATTGTGGAAAAATATATGTAACATGAAATTTACCATCTTGCTATTTTTAAGTGTACATTTCACTAGTATTTAGTACATTCACATTGTTGGGAAACCATCACCAACATCCATCTCTGCATCTTGTATAACTGAAACTTTATACTTAGTGAAAAATAGTTCCCTATTTCCCACCCAAACAATAGTTCCCCATTTTCCAATCATCCCAACCCCTGGGAACTGCAATTCTACTGTCTGTCTCTACTGATTTGACTACTTCTAGGTACTGCATATAAGTGGAATCATATATTATTTGTGTTCTTGTAACTGCCTTATTTCATGTAGCATGATATCCTCAAGATTCATCTATGTTGTAGCATGTGTCAGAGTTTCATTCCTTTTTAAGGCTGAATAATAATTCTTTGTGTGTATATATTCATTTTGTTGGTATATTCATCCATGGATGGACACTTGAATGGCTTCCATGTTTTGGCTATTGTCAACAATGCTGTTATAAACATGGGTACACAAATATTTCTTTGAGACTCTGCTTTAAATTTTGTGGGATATATAACCAGAAGTGAAATTGTTGAATCATTTGGTAGTTCTGTTTAATTATTTGAGGAACTACCACAGTATTTTTCTTAACAGCTGTACCATTTTACATTCCCACCAACAATTCACAAAAGTTCAATTTCTCAACATTCTCATCAACACTTGCTATTTTCTGGTTTTTGATAGCACAAGGTGTTATCTCATTGTGGTTTTCATTTGCATTTAATGATAGTGATGTTGAGCATCTTTTCATGTGCTTATAGGCCATTTGTATATCTTCTTTGGAAAAATGTCTATTAAGTCCATTGCCCATTTTTTTAAAAGCACATTGCTTTTTTTATGTTGAGTTGTTTCAATTTCTTGATATTTTGGATATTAACCCTTTATCAGATATATGATTTGCAAATATTTTCTCCCATTCTGTGGATTGCCTTTTACTCTCTTTGTTGTGCCCTTTGATCCACAAGAGTGTTAAATCTTTAAAAACCCAATTTATCTATTTTTGCTTTTGTTGCCTGTGCTTTGGGTGTCACATGTGGAATCTTTGTAAGATAAAACTATATTAAGAGCTCATACTGACAATTTCCAATTCAAATTCTGCACTACAAGATTTTTCTTTTTAACTTAACTTTATTAAACTTACCTTTTTCAATTTTATTTTTTAAATTGACAAATAACAATTATGTATATTCATGGGGTACATAGTCATGTTTCTGTACCTATAATTTATAGTAATCAGATCAGGGTAATTAGCATATCCATCATCTCAACATTTTCCTTTTCTTTTCTTTGTGTTAGGAACATTCAATATCTTTCTTCTAGTTATTTGAAACTATACAACATTTTTATTAACTATAGTCATCATACAGTGTATAGGACAAACTTACCTTTTCTTTTTTTTAACAGGCCATTTAAAGGATTTTACAAACTTACCTTTTGAATCTCCTTGTTTTCATGCCAAAAATCTCAGATCCTAATATCATCCACATAATTACTACTTTTCTTTATACTACAATGTACACCAAAAATAGTCAGAATAATGATACCAAAAGTACCATAAGCAATTTGATTACTGAGAGCTCTTTAGTATTTTTTATTTTTTGCTGTTACTTTTTGTACTTAAGGTATATCGCATTAAGGTAGTACAATCAAATTACTATGTTTAAAATCACTTGAATTAGTTCTCTATATTATGCCACTAACTCAATATGCAGTTAGGTTTATTTTTTCCTTTCAATGGTAAGGATTGCTTTTAACTTAAACTTTTTAATTATTGTATAAAGTGATTAAATAGTTAAAAATCAAATCACCCCAACAAGGTGTATTTTGAGAAGTCTAACTTTTATCTTTACTGGTTCCACTTAGTTCTCTCCCTCAAATGGTAAACTTTTAAAAAATGTTTTTGATTTACCCTTCCATTTTAAATATATACATACATATTTCTTTATAACCCCCTTTCTTAGATAATGTTCATATACTATGTACACTTTTCTCCATCTTCCTTTTTTTACTTAATAATATATCCTAGCAGTCATCATGTTATACAATAAAAAAGACTTTTTAAATAGCAGGATAGCACTCTATTCTGTGGATATATTATAGTTTATTTAATCAGTCCTCTATGGATAGATATTTGGTAGTTTTTACTTTTTAGTTAATACAAATGAATAGTCTTATGCACACATATATCATTAATATTGTGTCACACTTGATTAATCTTCTTTGTAAGATAAAGAATAATACAAATATGTTTTTCCAAAATTATTTAATATATCTCTAAACAAGTATAATATGTTAAATAACCATAATACGATTATCACACATAACAGAATTAACCAAATGGGAGTTGGTTTTCAGGAAGGGCAAGAAGGTAAAGCCATTACTGTGATGATAAGAACCAAAACTAAGGCAATGGCAGTGTGTAGGGAAAAAAGGAAATTTATTCAAGATTATTTAAGGATAGCTGTGGGAGGGTTGTTATTCAGCAAGACTTGGCGATAAAATGAGCATTTTTATTGTGGTTATTTTAAGATGCCTTCAATTTTCCTATAAGAGTAAATAAAATCCCTTTTGATCATGTACCCACTTCCATTCTATTATAATTCACATGGCTTTTAATTTTAAAGCATGTGCTTTCAGGAAAGTGGATTTTTGAGGGAACCAAAAGACAGGTAGAATAAAGAACATGCACCCCATTTGTCACAAAGACTCTGGTCATACCAGAAAATTAAAGGGGAGAGAACACAACTCAGGAAATATGTGGTAAAATGATGATCTCCAGCCTAATCCCCTACTTTCTTGAGCCAAAGTAAGTATGTAGCTCTGTGCACAACCAGTCCAGGCATCTTAGAAATCCTCATGACCAAATGAGTCTGTAATTACAAAGGCATTTATATTGGTACACTTTAGAGAACTTTCACTACAAGTTTGACGTTAGCAATAAAGGACCAATTGAATAATATGAAATGGAGAATAATCTTCTAAAATGGGCCAGTTGGCCATGTAGAATATCATCTCATTCATTCACTCATTCTGCAGTTTTATCACCCAATAAAAATACTCTCGAGCATTTGACTGAGTGTCAGTGACTGTGCCAGATGCTGATGTGCTCTTTGCCAAAAAAGAACTCACAGACTAATTGGGAAGAAAGATAGGCAAAAAAATTCTCAGCATGTAGGGTAAGAGGTCCAAAGGGAATCAGAGATTAGAGGGCCTCTCACTCACTCAGAGGTGGGGTGGGGAAATGGGCCATTTAGGATAGTCTTCACCGAGTAGCTGACATAGGAAGGACGTTGATGAGGTGGATTTCACTTGAGGGATAAGGAGCAGAGTATGTTCTGGAAATAATATCCCATAGACAGGAAAAACCTCTGAGAGGTTTGCAGTGTGATGTGCTACTATTTTGATTCCAGGGTGGAGAGTGAAAGGGAGGCGGAAGCAAATGGAGGTGGGAGACCAGGTCAAAACCAACATCAACAGTACAGCTGAGGCCCGGAATTAGGGGAAAAGAAAGATCAAGGGGAATTTAGGATGTAGAATTACAAGAACTTGATGACAGCTTGGATATAAATAGTAAAAGGGGAAGGGGTCAGAAATGAATATGAGGTTTTTAGTTTTGACCATAGGGTCATTAACTAGGAAATGAAATATTGGAGAAAAAAAAGCTTTACTGGGGAGCAAAGGAAATAATGAGTTGAGTTTTGGGACACCAAATATGTGCTTCTCAGACATTGAGGTGGAGTGACTGGCAGGAAATAGGAGCAAAGAAGTGAAGACAGTAGAGAGGAGAAGTTTTCTATGTTTAAGGGTCATACTATTCAGGGGAAATGTCTACCTTAAGAAAATGCCAACCCTGGAGCTGCACGCATACCAACATTTGGGGAAGGCAGAGGAACTGTGCAGGGAGTTGGCCACCCTCCCAGTCCAAACAGGTCCCAAGGCAGGATCGTCACAAGGGATGCGGAAATAAGAAATAAAGAGTTGATATATTCTAGATGGAGAAATGATTGAGAGGGAGACGAGGAGCAGTTCAAAAGATAGGGGAGTCGGGGGTTCTCGACTTCCCGCCAACCGAGACCCCCCATTGAAGTCCCGTATCAGTATTTATTGGTACAGCAAATAGTTGTCTTTTGTTAGAGAATTATGTATACAATTCATTTTTTGAGGTTTCCAGGGGAACCTTACATAATTCTGTCTATAAGAATAGACAGCTACACAATTTTTCCAAGATAAGCATGTTAAGCTCTAAGTTAGAAACGGACCTAGCTGAGCATATAAATTAAAGATAAAATGTATAAAATGAGAACACTGAGTCTGTGTACTACTCTAATCTACTTCTTCTAAATACAGAGACAGGTAGTCAGGAGTGAAGCAGGAATAGCCTTGAAGTCTAGGATAGCTCCAGCTGCACGTTATCTGCTGGGCAGGCATTTTAATCAGCTTCTCTGTCCAGGGCCCAAACCGAGCTTTTACTTTGCAAAAAAGCTTAAGGCGATGACTGGCAGCAAGAGAAGAAACGCTCCTTTGCAAATGTCCTCTGACAATGCCCCTGTTGTTGGAAGCAGCTTCTATTTTGTGAACTAACATGTCCACATATTCCTTCAAGGCAAAGACCTACAAAACCCTTGAAATTTCTCACGTCTGTAATTTCCCAACAGAACTGCAGGCAAATAAAGGAGACTTGGAATTAGTAACCAGCAGAAATACAGAAGAGTCAGGATAGAGAAATTTCTCTGAAGCCCGGCAAGGAGAAAGAACAAGGAGGGAGGGGTCACGAGTATCAGACACTGTAGAGAGATAAAGACATACCAGGAATAAAATATGATTTTGTTGGGCAAACAAAGATGTAACTTGTGACAGTCAATAAAGTTTCAGCAGAATATGGGATCAGAAACCAGATTGCAGTGAACTGAGGAGTGAATCAACAAGTATAAGAACAATGGGTACCATTCATGAAATACTTCATCTTTCAAAGAAGGTGTTATTGTGCCATTTTACATGAGGGAAGGAGACTTGCCTAAGGCCACTCAGAGAGTCAGTGACAAGGTATGCATTTTAAGGTGGATTGTCCTCGGGTTTCAAAGCTGGCACTCATTCTGCCACATCATGTTTTCTTAAGTTTGCCAGTGAAAGGATGAGGGAGATATTGGTGGCCTGTTAGGGAAGAAGCATCAAGGGAATGTTCTTTCTAGGATGATAGAGACTTGAGCATGCTTTTAAGCTTATGAGAAGGTGTCAGTGGAAAGGGAAGGTTAAGTGATGAAGTTAGGTCCCTAAGGGAGTAGGGGGGGAACTAGAGCACTCTTGTGTTTTGCTAAGAATAAGTAATTCATATAATAGTAATTATTTATTCAATTTGCTCTTCCCTGAGATCTTCCTCTAAAAGGTAGCTACCAGGAATATCATTAGTTTATTTCTTAGTTTTACCATATTCAACTATGTAGATTATGTAGGACATAATATATAGACTATAAAGAACAAATCTTTGCCAAGAGACAGGTGACTGAATCCATGTATAGAAATACCACCGTAATCAGCTGCTGGGTCTAGAGAAGTTGCATTTTTGGCAAAGAATTGCCCCTGGAGCTGTCTAAGCTTGAGCAACCTGTTTTGGGACTTCTTTTCCCCCATTCATTCATTTTGATTTGACAACCTCATGAGGGACTCCACCCAGCAGGTGTTCAGAAAACCGTTAAGAGGCCAAGTTTTCACCTGTTTAGGGCATTGACAAATACACTGTTTTGATCTGGGGTTCTTCTGGACTGTCTGAAATGTCTTAGGCAGCCAAAAGACAGTCACAGGTTAAATTCTGGGAGGAGTATTAACAGTTGGGGTGGAGATTTTCTTTTTTTTGTCAGTCTTTAAGAATCTGCAGCAGTTAAAAATTGTGGGCTATTGTACTTATTGGCTCCAGCTTTTGTGCTGTTTTTCCTGGGGTATTTTTCCAATTGTGGCATTTTTCAGCTTTTCACATTTCTTTGTCTTCTTTGGGGGACAATCACCATGCAAGTCTTGGTACTTACTCCCAGTATGTGGTTTTCTGTGTCTTTCCTCAGCAGTCATTTCTATGTGTGGATCATAAACATTTTCAGAGTGCAGGAGGACCTCTGGAAATTTTGCAGCTACACATCTGCTCACTGCTTTGAAGAGCTCCCTAAGATAGCCCGCAACCAAATCGCCCTATCTCCTCCAAAGATAGGGGAAATTGTGCTTATGATCCATGCGGAATCATTGCCTCCTCAACCCACTGCAACAAGGCTTCTGCCTCCACCACGGTCCTGAAAGTGCTCTGAGGCAAAGACCTTCTCATTGCCAATTCCAATATCCCTTTCCTGGCCCAACTTTCTTGGCTTTTCTGTGGCTTCTAACACCTCTACCCACTCTCTTCTTCTTGAAACTCTGCTTCAGTGCCACCAGTGTCTCCCATCTACATCTCTGACTGAAGTTTGGCCTCACTTGTTCTCTTCGTTCCTTGCTGCCTCTTGCATGGTGGTAGTTCCCAAGACTCTACCCCTGCCCCTTATATTTTCCCAAGTCCATTGTCTCCCTGGATGTTTCCATCCACATCCACTGCTCTTACTATTATCCATACACTGATGACTCCAAAATCCATCTTCATTTCGGACCTCTCTTCCAAGCTCCTGGTATTGTTTGGATGTTTCAAAAGCACTTAAAACTCAAAGTATCCTAAGCTTATTAGCTTCTTTTCTAATTATCTCCTCATTCTCTCACTCTGTCCCCCAAGTCTTGGGAGCCATCACCAACTCCCTTCACTCACCAGCCCCACATCCTAATGCGCTTAAAGCACTGGCAAATTTGGTTCCTTTGTAATTTCATAGCCAACTCCTTCTCTCTGTTGCAAACTTAATGACTCACAGATTGTTGTTAAAATTAAATGATATATCACATATGCCTGGCATCTGATAAAAATGTTAATTAAATTCAAATCCAAGAAACCAACATTTCTAGATGCTTCTATTGCTTGGTATCCAATGGGAATTAGTATTTCCTCTTCTAAGTTATCGAAATGTGGTTTGTACACTACACAGAAATAGAAATTCACTAAATAAAGTCTGCTGGCTTGAAACATTTATACCACTAGGCAGCCCCTGAAATCAGAGGATTGCTCTTCCTCAAGTGACTCCTGATGTCACTTAAGTTTCCAGTGGAAATAATTGAAGTAAGGATCTGAAATTTATCAATTTTTGTTTTGTTTTGGTTTGTTTTAAGAGATACCACTGATTTAAAACTATGTCTTCTCCTGTGTAATCTCCCTTTTCTGGGTCTTGTGTGCTGAGTAGATGAATAATGCAAGTTTAATGTAAGTATAATGCAAGTTTCTATTCTCTCCCTCCTATAAACTTGTCCTTTCTGTAAGGAGGAGAGCTATGTAAATCCAAGTTTCATTTCATCAAGCATTCAACCATATGAAAATGCAATAACAAACAGTTTATTCTATTTGATATTCTCTAATATGTTGCAAATGATCTGACCTATCAACATACTTATCATATGTTGCATTTTGTTGTATTGCTATTAATAGAGATGAGTGATTTGGAAAATGCGTTATTTTGGATCCTGTTGACTGCAAGTAAAAGAAACCCAACTCTACTCTCTTAAGAATACGGTAAATTTATTGACTCATGAAACTGAAATTCCAGAGGCAGGAAAGGCTTTTATTCTCTTAAATTCATTCATTCTTTTCCTCCTCCCTATGTGCTATGTGTCAGCAGCAACCAGAACCACATATTGGGGTGGAGGATGGGAGAAGGGGAGAGAGAGCGAGAGCGAGAGAGAGAGAGAGATCCTTTTTCCATAACCATAGAATAAAAATTGCAGTGATTGGACCATGCCAGAACCAATGATTGTGGTCTGGGGAATACTATGTGTGGATTTGCTTAGATCTGGCTGACAAGGAAGTGGTTTTAAACTGGGAATGAGCTACTGTACTTAGGGGATAGCAATGGAGCTGAGAATAGGGCCGACTTCCCCTGAATTAGATATGTTGCTTAATTAAATGGTAGGAACCTAAATGGAAAAATGTCATTTAATTAGGAGGGGGAAAGATATAGGAAGCCAACAAATGCCCATTACATGAAGTATAATTAAAATAAAGAAAGTGGAGGAGGGAATACAAAAGAAAGCAAGGAGTTGCAGGAAGATTCCTTGGAAGAAAAGAGGTGAGTATACAGTGGCAACAGAGCTGCTAGCTAGAAGGAAAAATAGAAGACAAAAGAGGAAACTTTCCATTTATTCACAATAGTTCACTCCAACTGCTAAAGAGATCCATGCTACTAATAGTTAATGAATGAAACTGAAAGATTTGAGAAGACAATAAATAAGTGTACAGGAATGCTGAAGGAGGTATTAATATTTTTGATTCCTGGCAACTGTAAATAGTGAATAGGCAACCAAAGCAGGCCTCCTCAGTAAATAGCTGGGACAACATCTGGTAGTGTCATTTAAATAGGACTAAACTCTCTCTGTGCCCCAAACATTTCTTCCTCTTTGGCTTTGCTAAGATGATAAAAATCTCTGCTTTGATCAAGGTTTGGGGTTCAGAGTAAAGGCTTTTGTGAAATAAAAATATCATATAACCCTAGTTATGCTGTACAACTTCCTCACGTCCTTTATCAGAAAGATGTAACTTTGCACAATGGCAATGGAAACACACTTGGAGCCCAGGGGATGATGTGCAATCCTTCTTTATTGTTTCTAGGAGCCACCACTCAATTGGTGGAGAGAGCATTTCAAGGCTCTCTGATGGTCTTTTTCCCCTGGTTTTCCTTGACCTTTTTCTTTTCTACCCATCTCTTCTATCCGTTTCCAAAATTCTGTACCCTTTCCATTCATTCTTTATATCACAGGTCAAGGAGACCCAATGGACCTTTGACTGGGAATTCTAGACCTGTGCTGTCCATTAAGTAGCCACTAGACACACATGGCTATTGAACACTTAAAATCTGACTAGTGTGACTGAATTTTAAACTTAGTTTAATTTTAATTAATTTATATTTAGAAACTGAAACTGTTAAATACCACTAAATCCAACTTTATTGTTTTGGTAGGACTGCGTTTCACTTTGACCTTTGAAAATTTTCCATTGGATTGAGAGGGGCTAGAAGCGTCAAATACACACTGGAGTTCAAAGACTTAGTATAAAAAAAGATGTAAAATGTCTCATTAATAATTTTTATATGGATAAATGTTGGAATAATATTTTGGATAGTTAGTATAAATTATATATATTATTAAAATTAATGTTACCTGTTTCTTTTTACTTATTTAATGTGGTTAGTAGAAAATTTAAAATTATGTAGGTAGCTCTCATAATTCTAATGAATAGCACATTCTAGATCCTTACATTCTTTAGGATGGAGCACCTATTGAATATAAACAAGCCTTAGTCATTCTCTTAGTCATAGTTCACCTTTCATAGTATACATTCAATACCAAGAGACTCCCCTCCCTCCAGGGTAAGAGAAACAAAGGTTGGGGAAAAAACCTTATCCTGAAACCATCACTGGTTCTGACACTCAGCATCACTGAAAATAACAGATTAAGCTGCCTTTGATGGTAGGTAATGAAGATATAAGGCCAAGGGATTTTTGATGGTTGGATTGGGAGAGAAAGAAGAGGAAGGTGTAGACAGATAAGAGAATACTTTAAGGAGTAATGGAACATTTTCAAGAGAGTTAGCTGGGTGCTGATTTAAGAAAAAGGCCCTTGGACATGACCATCTTGGGTTCCTGGAGGGGTGAGTATAACATAAAGGAGAAACGGGCAACTGAGCAGAAGATGGAAAAATCCTGAAAAGAAGCTTTGGGATAGATTGTAGGCAAGCATCCTTTGAGAGACATCAGTTTCATATACATGACATCATGATATCCCTTCTGATGCAAGATATCTTCTTCTTCCGGATGCTACTCCTGTACTTCTGTGGAACAGGCTTGAAGGTCCTTCCATTGATGCTGTAGCTGGCCCAGTGGCCTATATGTTCCTTTATGCCTACCACAAAGTCCTTTTGCAGAGAGAGCTGGGTGCGTGGGGAACAATTTTCCTATAGTCGTCTAGAAAAGTCCAAAATATGTAGAATTTCAGTGGTAATTTCTATCTTTTAAACATAATGATATAGTCTTAGATATCTTCATGTCCAATCCCCTCATTTTAAAGATGTGGGGGGAAGGAGAGAGAGAGAGAAATTATGTGCTTTCCCCAGATTAGCCACTAGCCAGAATTAGCTGAAGCCAACAGAAACAGAACAGAACTGGGATTGGGTCCTCAGGTTCCTAAATCCTAGTTGATGTCTATCACTACCATGTCACATCCTTTGGTTTTCACTGATGGTGTCATGTTAATTGTAACTTTTACTTGTAGATTGAGTTCTTTGCAAAGCCCAGTAGATTCTGGGCTTCCTTTTAGGCTCCCCTTGTGTGAGGATAATCTTGTGAAGGTAAGTGTTTATTTAATCTAGTACCTTTTGAATTTTAAATATGTTCTGGTCACAGACAAACTATTCTTTGGAGATTTTTAGGGAATAAAAATGATAGTAAAAATTCTAAGTTAATAAGCTTGGGGGAAACAAATTATTCTTAAAGATCATTATTTACCTCTCATTTTAGAGGTTTCCTGGCCTGACTATCAGCCATGAGAAAAGAAAGGAATTTGGTCAATACTAGCCATTTAAAAGCTAAATAAATTAAAATGAATTAAAATTAACTGCTATTTTTAAAATGCTAATTTTAAATGTTTAGACTTAGCACCAAATAAATAGCTTGCCTTAGTGATTACAAATCAAGAGTAGCTTCAGCAGGCTAAAGCTATAAACCAAGCTAATAAATAAGAAAATAATTTCTCAGAAATATGAAAAAGTGTTACAAATGGAACTGTTTCTATCTAATATAAGGAATGCAATATACAGTATATAGAAATTGTCTATATACAGTGAACTCTCCTGTGATTATTTCAGCCATTTTGCCATTAAAAAGAGATAAATACACCAACTGTTTTTATTGGTAGTGCCTTTTCTTCATTACCATAAGTAAATAAATGAATAGACTCTCTGAGGATGGATTCTGTAATGTGTGGAATTCATGCTTGCTATCTTATAAGGAGTTATTTGTATATGAAATCTTGTGGATACGAGATTGAAAATGTGAGATTTATAAGCAGAAGAAAAAATCTTTAAATCCTCATGTCCTGCATTTCAAATATCTGGCTGATTTATAAGCTTTTCACAGCGCATGCTATTAAGCAATTCAAAATTTCTATGGCTATACATGTTTAATATTAACTCCTCAACTTGCCACCCCATGGCATTTTGCATGGTGTTCTTCATTTTTTCCGTCTATATTTTTTCTCATCTAGCTTTTTTAGAAATGTTATTCCTATTTCTGTCACACTGTCGCCTTTGAGTCTGTCTTGCAAGAATGTAACATCAGCAGCCAAATGAACCTAGGAAAGAAAAAAAAAGGCCTGCGTCATTCAATTAAAAAAAAAAACCTCTACATTTTTCTCAATATCTTTTTTTGGCTTTCTCTACTTCCTTTATGAAATGACAAAAAAGAGCTTGTTCTGTGGATAAAGGACCCTTTACTGTGTGTCCTCCAGAGATAGTCTGGCTGTGTGTCAGCTCTGTGGTGTGAATCTGCAAAGAGAAGGGCAGGCGAGGTCTGGCCCAAGTAGGATGACTGGGACACCCAGACACATAGGCCCGTGCCAAGTTTAGCTCACAGTGCAGGGATGAACGATGGATCCATCTCAAGAAGAGCACAGATTCCCAACTCAAAGATGGCCTTGACCCAGTATGCTTGGCCAAGCAGAACTTCCAAGGATAAATGGATTTTGTAACGATTCCTCTCAATGCCATAAATCATTCTTTCATTAGCTAAATAACATAATCACTTCTTTTAACAACATTTAGCAGTCACTTATGGCTTTGAGAGCTTTGAAAAGAAAAAAATGGACTAAATAAATTATAGATATAAAATTAAAGATTGAAATTACAGACATGAATATTTGATACTCAGACCTCTTTTTCCTCTGTCAAGCATTTCCCATCTCCCAGACACTAAGGACTTACTTACTTCTCTATTCATTAAAATGTGTTCACCTAAGCAGCATGATATTGCTGATTCACCCTCAATAGAGTATTCGTTCAGAGTTATTTTAAGTCATTGGGGTAAATAAGACAAAGAAGTGAGTAAGACAAAGTACCTTGTAAAAGTAAATAATATGTGAAAAATGCCTGTGTCTAGCAGGCAAAATTAATTTTTTGGCTCTTATCTGTCTCATCCCATCTCTCACCAAGAATTTCTTAGTCAACCAGCCTGGATTTGTTAAACCATTAGTGTGCCAAATTATCTGGCTCACACAGAGTGCAAAAACCATGGCTTGAGAGGCCTATTACCCAATAGAAGGATGCAAATTGCATTTTGAAATACAGAAGCTAAATTTACTCTCAACTTCTTTTTTCATATGATTTTTTAAATCTTTGCTAAAATTTAACAGAAAATTGATTAAAATAACAAGGAGACTATGTTGAAGCTATTTGAATATTTGGGGCCACATGAGGTCTGATACCTGTCATTCAGCTTGTGTAATCAGCCGTTATCCATGAAAGCTGGAGAGTTTGTTACCGAATTTTTGACTCAGTTTTATGATTTCTCCCTTTGCCCCTGAACTCCCAGAACTCTTCCCTTACCCTTTCTTGATCCTATGGCCACTGACTGTAGGACAAGCCAAAAAATATGCTAACATAGAAGCATGGAGGATCTGTGTGAATAATACATTATTGTTTTACACTTATGGATTACCTGTTATTCTATCCTTCTCCTTGTTATCACAAATAATTAAAAAATACATGCATGCCTTATTACTGGGTAGGTCAATACTTGTCTAGACCTTGGTTATTATCTGGTCTCACCATTCTTAATAGCTAAGCTTCTTTAAAAATGAGACTTTGTTGGCTGTTACCTCTTCCTAAAACGACAAATTTTTGTCTTCTCCCTCCACTTTCCTAAAATAGCTTTTACCACGGCCCTCCCTCACCTTTTGGTCCTTAAATGTTCTGAATATTTTTCAGGTCTTGTTTTACTTAGATTGTGCTGTACTTGATACTGTTGATCACTCCTTCTTGAAATACGCTCCTCCTTTGTTTCTAGGACTCCTTTCCTGTTATTTTTCCTACCTCTGATTATTCCTTCTTAGTATTTTTGGCAACCTTTGTGTTCTCTGTTTAACTACTCATTATATTTTGTTGCTTCCTAGGGCTTTATCGGTGACTCCCTTTTCTTCTTGCTCTACAGACTCTCCCTCAGCATTCTTCACCAGTGCCAATGCCTTTTCCTTCCACATCTCTCTGTGAGCCCCAGACAGGTATAAACAACTGCTTGCTGGACATCCTCACTTGTGTGTGTGTTAGACAGCTCAACCCCAGCAGGTTCAACATCGAACTCCTCATTTTGTTTTTCCCAAGCTCGAATGTACTCTTCCTGGCTTTGCTCTCTTGGTTAATAGTATAACCATCACTACAAGTTGCTCAGAAACCTAAAAGTCATGTCTGAATCTTTTCCCCAATCTTGTCCCTTGCAGCCAATTCATAACTTTGTCTTATCTGTCTGCCTTCTGTATGTCATTCAAATCAGTCTTCTCCTCTCCACTCCTTCTGTCAGGGAGCACTGTTCCCTCCTGGTTTTCCGTGAAGTTACCACCGTCAGCTTCCTGACTGCTCTCCTCTCTTCCTTCACCCCTGTTCCTTCTTGTATACTTTCACTTGGATGATAGAGAAATGAAATTCCTAAAACACAAGTTTCAAAACATTGTTCCCCTCTTTATAAACCTATATTGACTTTCTGTTGCTTTTAATATAAAAACCTGAATTCCCAAGCTTGTCATATGAATCCCTTCTTTCATCAGGCTTCTGTAAAGACTATTTAAACCCCCTTTCTTGTGACAATCTACATGTCAGTCATACTGAACTAATTCGAGTTCCTTGTTCCTTGAATGAAACATTCTTTTTGTGTCTTTGGATATGCTGATCCTCCTACCCGGAATATTATTATTATTTTCTCCTGCTCCTCTTACTGAAGGCCTCTTATTTTTCCTTCAACAGCAGGTTCAGAGTTTCTCTTGGAAGACTTTCCTACCTCAGGTCCTCCCATTTATACTTCTCAGTTATACCTCCTCAGTTATACTTCTTTACATATCTGATTTTTCTATTTGACAGAAGATTCTTTAAAAGCAGCAACTGTGTCTTGTTCATCTTTGCATGCTCAGTGCCTGACACTGAGCAGATACTAATAATTGTTTTAATTAAGCCAATGGAGAATTCAAGTGTAGAAGCCAGCCTCCAAAATGGCCTGCAATGACCCCCACCTCCTGTTATTCTTGCCCTCAGGCAGTCCCCACGCACATTGCACCAGTGTCAGCAGCACAAGCTGTCTTGCCGTGATCGCAGCTACAAAGGTGTCTACGTGGCCAGGACCTTCATGAAGCCTCTAGCCGACTGCCAGCAAGGCACTGAGGCTGTGTGAGTGAGCTTGAAAGTAGGTTCTTCAGCCTCAGTCAAGTTCTCAGAGGCTAAGCCCTGGCCAAGAGCTTGACTGCATATGTATCAAGTAGTCAAAGACTGCTTCGAAGCAAAGAAAGACTCTGAGCCACAACCACCCAGCCAAGCTACTCACAGATTTCTGGTCCTTAGAAACTGTGAAATAATACATGTTTGTTGTTTGAAGCTACAATATTTTGCGGGTAATTTGTTACATAGCACCAGATAACCAGTATACTCAGCAAATGAATGATGTGCTTTACCATTTCCAGGGCACCTCTGATAATCCCACAGAGCAAGTTGCAGTAGCACAGAGAAGATCGCCCAGCAGGGAGCTCTTCCACAAACTCCACCAGAGGATTCTTGTCTAGAATTAGGGAAAATTCATTTCTGCTTGAATTGTTACAGGTCACACTGGGTGTAATTCCCAAGTACATCTTGAAAGCAACCTGGAAAAAGGAGAACAAAATTTGATAGAACTAGAACTAGAACAAATATCTATTAATAGAGAAACCAAATACCTTGTTAACAGGCATTGCGCGCAATGGTTAAGCACACAGAGTCTGTAGTCAGGGAGTCTAGGTTCACACTTAGCTCTGTAATTTATTACCCCAATGACAAATGAAAGTCTTGAGTCCTTTTATTTTTATGGAACATCATAAGGAACTAGTTTTCTGTGGAAACAATATGGTTTATAAAAAATAGCATTAAGGCACTATTTTCAAAAAAATGTTTTAAGATATATATTCTTTAGGAGGGTAAGACACTAAAATGTTATTAACCATCAATATGTCAGTATGATATTTGTCACACTGATCCTAGCAAAGGAGTAAATCCTGAATTAGAAGGGACCCAGGACTCATTTGCCACAATGGTAAAGTGATGGTCAGAGCAGATGAACAAATTAGACCCAAGAATGTGTTTGGGGAAGTTGAGGGAACCACATTGTAGTAGTCTCCCTTTATCCAAGGTTTCAGTTACTTGCAGTCAAACATGGTCTGAAAATATTAAGTGGAAAATTGCATAAATTAACAATTCATAAGTTTTACATTGTGCTTCTGAGTATTGTGATGATAACTCTTTGTCCTGCTCCATCCTACCCAGAACATGAATCATCCCTTTGTCCATTGTATCCATGCTACCTGCCCATGAGTCACTTCGTAGCCTCTCCTTTACCTGATAAAAAAACACAGGTTATTTATAGGGTTCAGTACTACCTGCGGTTTCAGGTATCCACTGGGGGTCTTGTTTTCAGGTATACCTTGTGGGTAACTGGGGACTACTCTACTACAGATGACAAGTCTCTGAGAAGGAGCAAGGGTATATAAAATAAATGAAAGCATTAAAAAGTCCACTGTTTTACAGGGCTTAAAGAATTTTACAATGTAGGAATGGAAGAAATCTGGGACACCATTTCTTTTAAGCCCCTAGTTTTGCAAATGAGTAAACTGGTGTTGAGAGAAGTAAAACGATAAGGGCATTCTGTAACTTAGTTCCTTGGCTTCTTGTCCAGGGCAATTTCTTTTTATAAAACACACAGGCATGGACTTTGAAGTTTATTCATGAAAATTTGTCGGTTTGATACCTTGTCACTTTTAATTGCCTTAATTAATTTAATTTTTAAAATCAAGAGCAGTGTAAGGGATAAATGAAAATAATTTTCTTAAATTATTTAAAATTAGAATGTCTAAGAGGTTCCTCATTCATTCATTCAACAGGTCCTTACTGAGCACTGTCTGTCTAGCACAGTGCCTGGCATATACTGGGAGTTCAATAGTCATTTGCAAAACAAATTATTGAGTGAGCATCCATTCTGTGTTTTATACCATTTTTTAGACCCAGAATGCATGAATATTGAGGGATTGTTTGCCAGGTGGACAAGGTCTGGGGGGAGGTGGGGCAAAAAGATTCTATGTAGTGGGCACCTGTCATAGGCTTGAAATACAATGATCCAGGCAGGGCGCGGTGGCTCACACCTGTAATCCTAGCACTCTGGGAAGCTGAGGCGGGAGGATTGCTTGATCTCAGGAGTTCAAGACCAGCCTGAGCAACAGCGAGATCTCGTGTCTACTAAAAATAGAAAGAAATTAGACAAACAACTAAAAATAGAAAAAGTTAGCCGACATGGTGGCGCATGCTTGTAGTCCCTGCTATCCAGGAGGCTGAGGCAGGAGGATCCCTTGAGCCCAGGAGTTTGAGGTTGCTGTGAGCTAGGCTGACGCCACAGCACTCTAGCCCAGGCAAGAGAGTGATACTCTGCCTCAACAACAACAAAAAAGAAATAAAACGATTGGGTTCAGGGTAGGTCTATATCTAACAACTTGTGTGCGGTGGGGAGCCCCAAAGGTATGAACAGGCTAATGCAGAATTGGATTCCTGTTTTAGAGAGCTCTTCTTGTCAGCATAGAGCATGGATTTAGGGTTGTGAGAGGGAGAAGGCATGAGGTCCAATGCGAGATACTAATCAAAAGTTTGCTACAATAGCCTAGGAAAAAAATGATGAGAACCCTTCAAAACAAACCCTCCCTAAACTTTTCCATATAAAATTCAGATTTTCCAAATCCTAAAATTTGGTTCAAGTCTCCAACTCTAGCCAGTTTAAGAAGATATAAAATGAATCTCTGCCTTCTGAATCTTAAGTCACATGGCAAGAGAAAAAAAATCATGAAATTCTAGGTTTGGAGATTTGATTTGGCTCCCAATCAATTATCTGAAACCCCTTTCTGCTAATGCTGATTCCTCATGCTGGAAAATTCCTAGGCTATTATTTGTACGGGTGAGAATTTCTTTCTGATTTTCAATCCAAGCCACATGGAAAGAATGTAAAAATGAAGTCTGCGCACTTTGAATTTTCTCAATTCTCAGCATTTAGGCTGCAGTATTGTGGCCCAATATCCACCAGTAGGAGGCATTATATGAACACCGTTGGGAAATATTCATTCCTAGGGGATGACATTGTTTCCTTATCTGGCTGAATTCAGTCTGCGAAGGAGGACTGCTGTTTCTAATAAAGAGCTCCACCCTCAGCCACTGCCACAGCTGCTCGGTTGAAAACAAGGACAAAGCATTGTCCCTCTTTGAGCATCTCCAACATGGATGCTTTTCAGGGCATTTTAAAATTCTTCCTTAACCAGAAAACTGCTATTGGCTACAGTTTCATGGCTCTGCTGACCGTGGGAAGTGAGCGTCTCTTTTCAGTCATAGCCTTTAAGTGCCCCTGCAGCTCTGAGAATATGGTCTATGGGCTGGTGTTCCTCTTCGCTCCTGCCTGGGTGTTACTAATCCTGGGATTCTTTCTGAGCAACAAGTCATGGAGACTCTTCACAGGCTGCTGTGTGAATCCCAGGAAAATCTTCCCCAGAGGCCACAGCTGCCGCTTCTTTTATGTCCTCGGTCAGATCACTCTGAGCTCATTGGTGGCTCCCGTGATGTGGCTGTCTGTGGCTCTGCTCAATGGAACTTTTTATGAATGTGCCATGAGCGGGACGAAAAGTTCAAGAATCCTGGGAATGATTTGCAAGGGCAAGCCTAAAGAGTGCTGGGAAGAACTTCACAAAGTACCTTGTGGCAAAACGAGCACGCTATCCATGGACAATGAAGAATTGAAACTGTCCCTTCAGGCCCAGTCTCAGGTAAGAAAGGAAAAACTCACCTTTTTCTCCCAGCGTGAGCTTGAAGTATTCTCTTTGCCCTCCTTTCAGCCAGGGCTGAGTCTGAGTACTGCCAGAATATTTTGAAACTAAATGGAAATTGGAACATGATGCAGCATTACGGCTATCTGAGGAAAAGCTTTTTGGAGGCTGGATGGCTCAGAAAATTGCTGATTGCTTTATGTCTTTTCCATTTCCAAAAAGAACATATCCTCTGGATTATGCATATGTAAATATTTAAGTACTTTAAAACTCAATCTCTTTGGGTTGACTTTATAAATAAATAATGCATAACACTAAATCATACATTGAGTGTTAATGGCAGAGCGGTAATTAGAAATTACGGCCTTTTCTCAATTATTTATTTTCAAACTGGTTTCTCAGAGAAACACACACACATGTTGTTCATCTATTAAATTATAGCTGAACCAAATGAGTTAATACTTTTTAAAGTTGTATGTAATGTAATTAGTGTAGAGATTCCTTTGAATGATTTCTGGCAACTGCTATCTCTGTGTATAATTACTGCCAAGACTGAGAAGAATTTCCTATATAAAGTAGGAATCAGCAGTCTTTAAATAGCCTTCAGTGAAAAGTGACCATATTCTCTAGGGAGATTATGTCCTATACTCTTTGTGCTGTGCAGCTAAGAAAGTTCTTACATTACCTCAGAAGCTCAAGATTTGGGGCATTGTTTTATTTAACAGAAGGAAATCATAGCTTTACTTAATTGATGCAGGGAAGTCGCTTGTCATACCTCCAGGTACACAAACACAAAGCCAGATGTACAGCCTTAGGGAAAGACTGACTTCCGGCTTATGAGTAGTAGGAATTGCATTCCCAAAATCAAAACAAGCAGTAAGAGTAAATAAACAGAGCCACAGTTTGTCAGGAATGCTATTTGTTTCAGAATAAACGCACCAAAATAGTATAATTTCACTTTTTCAACAAGGATTTGTAACAACGCATCAAGGCAAAGTCTCTTTTTAAAATCATGCATCCCAAAGCTAGTTAGCAGTAAAGTTACACTGTTCATAAACGGATAAGCCCAAAAAATGCCCCCAAAACAAAGTCTTTCATTTGATGTGTAAAGCATATCTTAGATAAAACATAACAGGCTCTCAAATGTCTTGCGTCTTTTGTTAAAGGAAGATATAAATTACAAATGTTATGGCAGAGTGAATGACTTATGGTCCATGTCCTAAGGCACCAGGTTCCATTCAGTTGGTGCCAGGTCCAAACACTTATCACTGTGTAAGCTTCGCTAAACACAGGCACAAGGAAATCATGCACATCCTGTCATAGCCTAGACTGGGCATCCTGCCCTGTTGACTTTTCATCAGAATGAGAAGGGCCTGGGGCTGATTCCCATGGGAGGATGCATGAGGGATGTGGACAAGAGGAGCTAGCATTGCACCAATAGCAGGTGCTGACCACAGAGGTTCAGGCAGGCAGGAGGCAACATATAGTCCAGACCAATAGTTGGGCATGTGGGTGAGGGTGGAAAAGGTACATTCATCCATAGGTGAGGCAGAGAGACAAGAAATCCAGCTGGATGACTCTCTGTTCTTAAGGAAGGTAATTGGAGTAGTGGAAAGAACTCAGCCTTGGAATTGGCTGGCTATGGGTTTGAATCTTGATGACTCATCAGCCATGTGACTGAGAGATAGTGGTTTGACCTCTCTGAGTTGAGTTTTCTCATAGTTGTGGGTAAAAACATCTACCTTGGAGAGCTGTTGGAATGTTCAGAGATAATAAACATAAATGGGCATAAAGCTTCTGATACACTGTAGGTGTTTCAAGTTGGTGAGGAAAACTTTCAGGGTTGGTTTGGGGAAGAAGACTCATGCAAAACAGGACACTATTAATTGAGGGCTGAGGAAGGAACATTCACTATGCTCTAGTTCAACTCTGTGTGCTGTGAATTTGGGGTGGGGGGACAAGAGCACTTGCTGCTCAGCACTCAGGTGAGGGCAAGTCAATGCTAAGGTCATGTGAAAGGAGAAAGGGGGTCTGAAGCTGATCAAATAGTTTATAACTCAGCTGGAATTGGCTCAGGTACTGAGGGGAGATGGTTTCCAGGAGGCCCAGGTGTGGGGAAGGAGGAAGGTAAACAACGAAGGAAAGAGGAAGATCTGGGGTAGCCAACCACAAGTGATTCCAGGGAAACAGGAGGGCTTTCACATGATGGTAGTTGTGCCTCATTCATTAATAAGTACAGAAAGATATTATGAGTTCAGTAATGCTTTCACATAAAACATTGTATATATACTTGAAAAATAGAAGCTTGCCATAATAGCTAAAACTCACAGCATGCACATGTGTGTCCAGGATCATTTCATTGTATCTCTAAAATTACCTCCCTAGGTGTGTAACCCCCATTTTATAACTGAAGAAACTGAGGCCCAGAGAATACCCATAGTAAAGGAAAAGTTGGAGTTTAAACCCAAGTACTGCCAATCCAGACTTGGGATTTTTGCAGAGGCTGCAACCCTTCATAATAACTTCGTGTCTGAGCCAGAGCTTGAGAACCACTGATTTAAAGCTTATTTGCAGTTTTGTTATGGTCTGAATGAGTTCATTTGCAGATTATTTTTTCTATTTCCAAACAGGGCCTATCTGCTAAGGAATACTAATGGTCATTTAAGCTAAATATCAAGAGACACTTTGAAAAAGATCTGTTAGTTGTCCAAACATAAAGTTAATCCCAATTGTAAAAATAGAATCAGAACAACAAAAAAATTTAGAATATAAATTGAGCTATTTAAACTTTTGCTGTTACAATTCGGAAAAAAATAGCTGAACCATTCATATTCAGAGAGGAGTTTTTTTTTCTAAGTATCAAAATTCAGAACAAATAATTCTTGAGGTATGAATGACCCTAATTTTTTCTCAGGCTTTAAATTCTTCTAGCTTCAGCTTCCTTACTGTACCATATCTGTCTCCCTTTACCATGGATAGTGCGTATTGACATTTCTTTTTGGGAGGGTCTGCTGCTATCTGCAAACAAAGTTAAAATCACATGAGAAAAATTGGTTACTAGCCATGTATTTGCATTTACCAATGCCTAAAGACACTTGATTGAAGAACTGGTTATTTGCTCAAATGAACACATTTACTCATGCACAGAGTTCTTTCCTCTAACAGTTAATGCTATTTGAGAGCTTGATGTATCTAATTCTCGGACAATCTATGCTTTTTGCTCTTTTCCAGTTGCCTGCCTTCTGGTTATTTCTTTGCATACCAGCAGTGTCAGGTAAAAGAATAGAGATTAGGTAAACTTTATCTTCATTTTTGCTATTAAAGAAAATGCTTGAAAATTAAGAAGAATGATTTCAAAGGAGGTATGGCAATGACTGTGTTATAAATTTAGCTATACATTTCCCAATAATACCACCCCAGCTCCCTGAGAAGGGACTTTGCTTTTACATGTTCTCAATATTTCTTTTTTCCTAAGATTCTAGGATGGTGCCTGATTGTTTCAGCATCTTTCTTCTCTCTGCTCACCATTTGTTATGCTCGCTGCCGATCGAAAGTTAGCTATCTTCAGCTGAGTTTTTGGAAGACATATGCACAAAAGGAGACGGAGCAGTTGGAAAATACATTTCTGGACTATGCCAACAAGCTGAGTGAGAGGAACCTGAAATGCTTTTTTGAAAACAGGAGGCCAGATGACATTCCCATGCCCACTTTTGCCGCCTGGGAAGCTGCCTCAGAGCTGCATTCTTTCGACCAGAGCCAACAACACTATAGCACCCTCCACAGGGTGGTGGAGGATGGTCTGGAACTTAGCCCTGAGGAAGATGAGACGTCAATGGTCCTGGTGGGTTCTGCCCACAATACGTAGCTCATCCACCATCACTGACTTGTGGTGTCGAGTGGTACACTCATTCTGAGATCCTCTGACCATATCAACAGCAACCTGTGTATCTCTGCATTTTCTTATATTTAAGGTTTTTTTTTTTACAAGACAGTAACACAAAGGAAACTGCTTTCAAGCTCTAAAGTGCAGTGTCAGGATGTGCTCAGACTGATAACTGTGTGGTGATGAAGGTACTCTTGCATTGGCGGAGAGTTGGGCTTGGTAGGCTCAAACGCCACTCCAAGTTCTGAGATTTTGTCACGAAACAGAGAGACTCATGAAAGCAGGTCTGCCAATCTCTGTCAATATTGGTCACAGAATCTGGGGGCAGAAGCAGTGGCTTGTGTGTAAGCAAGTTACTCTTAACATAGATTAACCTGCATGATACATCTGCTATGTGGTCAGCAGGAGTCTTTGTCCTGTAAAACTATCCCACTGCCTTTCAAGGATATATGAAATTCTACACTTTGAAATTCATTCCCTTGGTATTGGAAGACTTCAGTTCTCAAAATGAAAGAATATGATGACTAAAACTCAGTTTTTCACACATTTTCAGCGTATACTGAAAACATGTTTCTGCAGGCATGGCCACGTCATGACTTTTGTGGGCCCTGGGAACTTTTGTCTCCATGGACCAATTCCTACAATCAAAATAGTAATAAAAAATAAATATATATACAAGTGTACATATTTATGACTGCATTGGTATAGAAATGAATATATTATATATCAAAATACTTTCTTCAACCTAAAAGCTTCTTTATTTCCTTCTGATTTTAAAAGAAGTTAAAAACACTTCTGTGGGGCCCTACAAGTATTGTGGGCCCTAGGCGTGGTGCACATTACACTGTGGATATGACCTAGTCTGTTTGGGTTACTGTAAGAAAATATCATAGTTTAGGGGTTTATAAACAATATAAATTTATTCCTCACAGTTCTGGAAGCTGGGTAGGTCAAAATCAGGGTGCAAACATGGTCCGGTTCTGGTGAAAGCCATCTTCCAGGTTGCAGACTGCTGGCTTCTGTGTCCTCACGAGGTAGAAAGTGCAAATAAGCTCCCTCAGGCATATTTTATAATGACGCTAATTCCATTCCTGAAGGTTCCACCTTTCTGATCTAATTACCTTTCAAAAACCTCATCTCTTAATACCATCATCTTGAGGGTTAGGATTTTAACATATGAATTTTGTGTGTGTGGGAGCACAAACATGTGGACCATCGTCGAGTAAATTGGCCCTGACTAAAGGTCTGGGGACATTGTCTAGAGCAGTGCAGGTATAAAACTGTTTTGCAGTTTTACATTTATAAGCAGGGATTTATTGTGGGAATTGGCTTACTTGATTATGGAGGCTGAGAAAACCCACGAGATGCCATTTGTAAGTGAGAGAATCAGAAAAGTTGGTAGAATGGCTCAGTGCAAGTCCGAAAGTCTGAGAACCAGTAGTGTCACTGGTGCAAGTCCTAGAGGTGAAGGTGGAAGAACCTGGAGTTCTCAAGTCCAGGGGCAGGAGAAAATCGGTGTCCCAACTCCAGAAGAGAGTGAGCAAGCAAATTTGCCTGTCCTGTGCCTTTTTGTTCTATCCAGACCCTCAATGGATTAGATGGTAACCGCCCACATTAGGTTAGGGCAGATCTTTACCCAGCCTATCGATTCAAATGCCAACCTCTTCCAGAAACACCCGCACAGACATACCTAGAAGTAATGCTTTACCAGCTGTCTGGGTATGCCTATATCCAGTCAAGTTAGCATTTAAAATTAATCAGTACATATGATAAATTAAATGTGGTTCAATGGCTCCAACTGAGAGATAAAATCTTATTCTCCTCCCTTTGAATCTGAGCTTACAGAACCAATAGAATATGGCAGAAGTGAAGCTGAATTGCTAAGAAGTGTTGCAGCTTGTGCCTTGTTTTCTGGCAGTGCTTAACAATCTGGTAAAAACCAGCTACAATGTAAGAAATCCAATTACCCAGAGACCACCAAGCCTTGAAGAAGCCTAAACTTAAGCCAGTGGAGAGAAAGAGTGAGGCCCTAACAGCAACAATTACAGTCATTCTAGCTTAGGTGTCAGACACGTGAGTGAAGAAGCCATTTGAAACATTCCAGCCCCTGTACACAAGACATGTGGAAGAATTGGGGAGCCCCGAGGCTGCAGACCTTGTAGAGCAATTCCCACTGTGTCCTGTCCAAGTCTCTGACCCAAGAAAATCATGAGCTTAAATAAAAGTTTGTTGTCTTAAGCCACTAAATTTTGGGGCAATATGAAGCAATAGATAAACACTAACAAAAATCAGAATTTATAAAAAGAAAAACTTAGAGGCAAATTATATTTATACATAACATTTATACAAAGAGTCTCCCTCTGCATAGGCTTTTCATTAATAATGTTTTCTTTTTCTTTAGGTTCCAGTTAGCAGTATGTCATCTGTGGCATGATTTGATAGATGTTGAATAGGTATCTCTCTAAAATAGCTCCTCCAAAGCCAAAAATCTACTTTTAATTATTTTTGGTTAAATTTTGTTGGAAAGGAACACACACTACTGTGGGTTAAAGTCTGTTTAAAGTAAATATATTACTGGGAAGATAACACATTAAGCTATTATTTGTCATTAATATTTAGGAAAAAATAAGAGTAGGGTTTACAGGATAGGTTGGCCTTGACTGAGTTGGAAACAGATTGGTACATAAGTTTTGTTTCTCTTGTCTTCAGACCATCAACATCAGCACCATGATGGAGCTTGTCAGATAGAAACGCAGAATCAGATCCCCTCCTAAACCTGTTGAATCAAGTCTCCAGTTTAATACAATCTTAGCTGATTCTTGTGCAACTTAAATTTGAGAAGCACTTGAATTTGAGAGCAGTGGTTTGCAAACTTTAGCACATATCAAAATCATCTAGAGGGCTTATTAAGATACAGATTGCTAAATCCCACCTCCACAGTGTCTGATTCAGTAGGTCTGGGACAGGCAAGAGAATCTGCATTTCTAACAAGTTCTCAGGTGATGCTGATGCTATTGATCTAGGGACTACATTTTGAGAACAATTGCTCTAAAGCAGCAGTCCCCAACCTTTTTGGCACCAGGGACAGGTTTCATGGAAGACAATTTTTCCACCGAAGAAGGAGAGGAGGAGGCAGAGCTCAGGCAATGATGTAAGTGATGGGAAGCGGCTGTAAATACAGATGAAGATTTGAGCACTTGGCTGCCACTCACGCTTGACTGCTTCTTTGTTGCTAGTCTCATGTCTAAATTCAAAGCATAAGTCTAAAACACATAGCAGGCCATTCTGGGAAAGTCAGACTTGAGGAAATTCAGAATCTTGGACTCCACCCCAGATCTACTGAATTAGACATCTTCATTACATTGTATCAATCTGTTCAAGAACTTGGGGTGCCTTTCCATTTATTCAAGGATACCTTTTGTCTTTTAGGAATATTTTAAAGTTTACATAAGTTTTGCATGTTTCTTGCAAACTATATTTGTAGGTATTATTTTTTCTTGTTATTGTAAGTGGTTTCTTTTTTCTATTATATCTTCTAAGTGATTGTCATCTGAATATGTGAAAAGCTAGTATTTTATGCATATGAATTTTATTATCTCTCTACTGAATCTTTTATTGTTTGGAGTGCTTTTCAGAATTAGAAGATAAACATTTTGCAATCTCTAATAACATAATGGATCTAGACAATAAATAATGAATTCTAAACTATTAGGTGGAAGCAAGACAGGATCAAGACTTGTGCAACTTGAAGCCATTCGTCTATATTTGCATCTCTAAAATCCCTAAAAATGGCAATCACATATTATGTCCCTTGTGATGAAAGGCAAGAGTAAGTACACAATACCACCTATAAAATATTGTCTCCTAAAAAAAATTAAACCTAATCAAGTATTTAGACATAACTATAGGAAATAGAAACAACAGAAAATAAGGCAGTTAACACCATAAAAATGCAACTAGATAAATCTGGATAATAAGACATTCTATTTTATAGGTGATTCAGTTTTTTCATAGATCAATGGCATAAAAGAAAGAGACTAAAAGAGACACAAGAGACCAATTAACCAGATGCAACATGTGGACCTTATTTGTATCCTTTTTCAAACAACCAGCTGTCACAAGATATCTTTGAGATATTTAGGAATATATGAGTTGGCATAGCTGTCTGATCAGCTATATTTTTATAACTTCAAATGTTCTGAACCTACAGCCACATCAGTGCCAGACAAAAATCTTTACCAGTTTTAAGTTGTAATGAAAAATAAGATTAAAATGGGGAAAACGAATTAATTTACCTAGTTACATTCACTGGATCATTCAAGTAACCAAAATAAGAACTCATGATATTGAGTAACTTTGCTTAAGAACAGTAACTCAAAAATATTAATATATGCAACCTTTGGCAGGGTACATAACCTATAAACTGGTGACTAGATGCAATGTAACAATATCCTATTCCTAGATTTTAACAGAAAAGGATGTGCTTCTGCAATAATGATTGCTAATGGTTTCAATAGAACAAGATTATTTCTCCCAAGGGTTTTGTGTCATGGAGGAAACATCAGGGATAGTAATCAGTGTTTTAAAAAGCCTTGCTTCCTTAAACAGTTGACTAACTATGAGTGAGTTTCACTGACCCTATGCTTGAAGTAAAGAAATATAGGATTACAAACTGGTGTTTGATCAATTTCCATCTTCTTTGGAGTGAAAAGTCCTCAAAAATGCAGCTTCTCTTCCTACTTCTTCCAAGGTAGTTTGCATCCCAACAAGTTAGCCATCCTGACTAACTGGTAGGTAGGCTTTGTTTTAATCAAAACTGTCCAACGTTTATCAAATCTCTCTAGTGTTTTCCCCCATTTTTTTCAAGTGACATTTTATTTTATTAAATAAAACTTAGAAAAACTTAGAAGAGATAAAATGAGAGGTAACTCTGGAAGAATCTGGAGGAAGAGTCAGGAGGAGTAGCAGCCTTACTTCTACAGTTATCACCCTAGAACTCCACGGAACACAGTTTGAAAACCCTTGCTCTAAACAGTGGGTGCCCATTAGGATCACACAGGGAGCATTTTTAAAGTTCTAATGCCTGCATCTTATTCCCAGAGACTATCATTTAATTGGTCAAAAGTAAGCCCTAAGCATCAGGAATTTTTTGAAGGCTCCAGGTGATTCAATCAAGCAGCTAGGATTGATGACCATTGCCCTATCACTGAGAGGTCAGGTAAGTCTGGATCAAATCTTATTTCTGACAGGAACTACTAATAACAATCACACCAAGCAGGGGGGACCCAGAACCGGGTTGGCCTTGTGATGTGTCTCTGAACGCTTAGGATCAAATAGATCCTGCTTTAGGGTTTTGTTTCCCAGAGTGTTTATTCCATGTTTTTCATCTTCTGGCAAGGAATTTCTTTGTAAATAGTTATATCAATGAAATATTCCCAAAGCTATTGCTATTTTCAATCCACACACTTAGGTTCATTTTGAAGGAATTAAGAATATGGCACCCTCAAATATGCAACTCTGGCATATTGGCATATTGACTATTTTGAGTTAAAGGCAACTGAAAAACAGCAGCTGCAAGAAGATCACTCTGACCTTCACACTTTCTTGAAAGCAGAAGATAAAATTCCCATTTGAGGCCTGGCGCGGTGGCTCACGCCTGTAATCCTAGCTCTCTGGGAGGCCGAGGCGGGTGGATCGCTCGAGCTCAGGAGTTTGAAAACAGCCTGAGCAAGAGCGAGACCCCGTCTCTACTATAAATAGAAAGCAATTAATTGGCCAACTAAAAATATATAGAAAAAATGAGCCGAGCATGGTGGCGCATGCCTGTAGTCCCAGCTACTGGGAGGCTGAGGCTCGAGCCCAGGAGTTTGAGGTTGCTGTGAGTGAGGCTGACGCCACGGCACTCACTCTAGCCGGGGCAACAGAGTGAGACTCTGTCTCAAAAAAAAAAAAAAAATCTTAAAAAAACAAAAATTCCCATTTGAAAGACATCTTTCTTATACTGGAAGGAAAGCAACATTCTTATCATCAAGGACAGGCTGTTGAGGTTGAGAGAATTCTGTGTAGAATTTATTAAAATAACTTTTATCTTATAGCCTCCCTAAATAATTTAGTTGCTTTTTTCACATTTTACTATTCTTTGCAAGTATGTATGTTTTCAACTCTTTGGGACTCCATTTCCTTATAAAGGTTTCCATGCTATGTAAAACTTCTATTAAGTAAATGTTTATGCTTTTCTCCTGTTGATCTGTCTTATGTCAATTTATTCCTTGGGTCCAGCTTAAAAAACAAACAAACAAACAAAAAACAACAAAGCTCTAAGAGGATAGAGGTAAAGTTTTGCCTTTTATATGGTTTCCTAAGTCAGTTTCTCATAAGTTTTGTCTGAATAAGTTAAGCAATAGAAATAAATCCAAGAATCTCCCATACTAAGTCAGGGCAGCCTAGATATTTATGAGCTGGGTTATCTGCAAGATTCAAAACTTCTCCTCTGGAGCATCTTTGGTAATAGTGTCAAGGAGACAAGATGCCTAGATGAAGCCAGATATTCTGTAAGTCCTGACCATAAACAGAAGTGGAAGATGGACATTCATAAGTAAGGTGAGAGGCAGTGCTAAGTTAGTTTAGTGACTTGCAAAATTTCCAAAGAATCAAGCCTTAATAGATTCTTCTCTGAGACTAAGGAAAAATAATGTTATGCAAATGTAGTCATAATGAAAGTTTAAGAGTAATTGCCATGCATGTGTCTTGCCTTCGCTTTGGAATGCTGCCCTAAGCAGCTGATGTGGTCTTCCAGGTTTGATCCAATCAGTCTCAAAATCCACAGACCTTGTTGGCTGCACACACGTGCTTTTCCACAAAAGATTTCCTACACTTTTCCTCTTTCACCCCTCCCATAGGTACAAGTCAGAATAGATCAATTGTGTCAGTGGAAGAAACAAGCCTAAGTGATTGTGTTTGTTTAAATAAGTTTCTTAATAATCCATCTGCTGTACTTCTGGTCCAAATGGTAAGAATTATCAAAATAATTTATGAGTTACCTTTGCTGTTAATATTTATCATTTTTTAAATATTGAGAATTTTATGACCCCAAATAATTTTTCTTTCCTTTGAATTTATTTCCAGTCCTTTCTCCTCACAAAAATGCTCCTAAACAGTAAAATGGCCTGACATTCAGCTAATTGTGATACAAGTCTCTGGAATGCTGTGTTGTGTTGGGCTGTGACTTTCATGGAATTCAATTCCTGTTTACCAAGGGCTCCCACTTATTCTAATATCATATGCTAGAAAAAGTAGAGAACAGGAAAATAATTCAATAGGCTCCTACTACTAGGTTTTGAATTAGTCTTTGAAAAACAGTAACGGCGAAGAAAGACTTTATATTTAGGTTTAATCTGATTAGCTTCTTTTTTTTCAGTTGCAGGATTAAAGGAAGCAGTTAATTCTAGAATTGAGAATGAAGCATACACGGTGCTTTCACCCTTGGTTCCTCCCCTGTCTGCACTGCGCTGAGAACTGCTCTCTCTGACCCAGTCTCCAGTTTCCAACCCATCCCACTGGTTGTGAACCTGCTTTTTGCACATCTGTCTGTTAATGGCATGTGATTTTTCTCAGTCCTTAGGTCCAGTACAAAGAATTGAAACGAAAGCAGAAAAGCATAAGCAGAAAGTCTTATTTAGTAAACTCACTCCCCAAAGCAAGCAGGGGCTGGTACACTCTGAAGGGGTCAGAGTGGGCACACGTTCAAGCAGACAGTGGCCTCAGAGTCTCTTGGGGTTCCCTTTTTATTTCCTCTTTCTTGCATTTTTGTTTCCCTGCACCAATGAGAATGTTATCCACTCCCATCTGTAGGAGGGTGGAGATTTTTATTTTATTTGTTCAGGCCTGGATGTGTCATGGTTCCCAAAGCCCATTCAGGGGGTAATAACTTATGGTAATGATGGTATAATGAAGTCAGAGTTATCTGAGGACACCGTTGTTGCCCTCTAATCACAGCTCGACTACAGCTTTTGTTTTCATCAATCTGTAACCCAAATTCTGTTCCTATTGTTCTGCTCCACCTGTGTGTTCCCTATTCTTATCTGCCTCATGTCTGGCCTCTTCGAATTAATAACTGGGTCTCTCGCTTGGCTTCTCGCCACCCCTTCAGCTCCATGCAAGTAAGGAATGCCTGGCTTACAAATCCCACCTAAACTCTGAGGACTCTGTACCATTCAAATACCTCAGTTTCATTCTTCAATCTTTTGGCTGGAAGTAGGAGGCACACACAATAATGGATAACTTCTCAAACATCTATTTACAAATGATTCTAGGATAAGACAGTGGCAAAATAGACAAATATTTTAGGATTGGAGGATCTTTGTAAGTAATAGAGTCACAACTGATGGAGATGAAATAAGTGGTAGCTACCCTGCACCCTCCCCGTTCCCACCCTGCACTGTTGGGGATTTCTGGTGGGTTGCTAAGGCGCTGAATCGCTGGAGTACAGTAGAGCGAAAGTTGACCTTTATTTGTATCTGCCTTTAGTACCTGCGTGGGGAGTCCCCAGCCCTGATGAGGTAAAAGCAACATGAATGAGTCGAGTCACCTTTTGAGAAGATCATGAGCAAAGATCAGTCCTCCACAGCTGTACTCTGCCAACCCCCAGGCTGCAGACCAGTACTGGTCCATAGCTTGTTAGGATCGGGCTGCCTGAGCTCCGCATCCTTCCTCCCCTGCCATGGAAAAATTATCTTCCATGAAACCTGTCCCTGGTGCCAAAAAGGCTGGGGACTGCTGCTCCTCATCGGTGAGAGATTTTAAGCAAGTGAAGGGCAGAGATTTCATGGAAATAAGGAAGTTTCAGGCCTTCTGTTTCGCATCCTTCAGGCTGCATGTCTGAGCCTATTCCTTAATGTAAGCTTTGTGTGAGAGAATTCATGTGTGTGTGTGAAGGGGTGTGTATGGGGATTGGAAAACAACTCTAAGACTAAAACTTAAATTTTCATTTTGGCAAATGAGAGAACATTCAAAGAACAGATAAAAAAAGCTTCCCATTTTCTGCATGGCGTTATCATGGCAACTTAATTCAAGTGTTGTGCATCATATTGGGTGTGTTACCTTTAGGCTTACACCCAGAATTATGAAATATAATGATTTCTTTCTTTAGAGACAGAGTCTTGCTCTGTCATGTCACCCAGGCTGCAGTGCAGTGGTACGATCATAGCTCACTGTAGCCTCAAACTTTAGGGCTCAAGTGATTCTTTCGTCTCAGCCTCCTGAGTAAAATATGGCGACTTTTATGGAAAGTATTTGGTTTTAAAATGCATATTATTTAGAAAATGAAGGAAACCAAATATAACCAGAAAAAAAAGAAAGGAGGGTAAGTAAAATACAGAAGCATAAGGAACTTTTTTTAGAGAAAGGAAAAAACTACCTAAGATAATGCAATGTCTCTGACTTGAATGGCCTGATTCTAGTTCATTTCATCTGGGCCGTTTTCCTATTTGCATTAAAAATCATGTTATCTCTGGTAACATTGTTTGAAAAGCTACAGAATGTCAAGAGAAAGGACTGAAAAAAACTTAGAAAAAAGAGTAACAAAAGAAAAAAACCCATGGGATTAGAAGACTAGATCAAACTTTTACTATTGGTTCCTTTGTAAGAATTTTAAAAGAAAACCTAATACTATCTATTGTAGTACAACATCATTTCTCTCAGGAGAATGTGGTTATCTCCCTTCTACCAAAGCATCTCTCTAAGAATACTGTTCTGAGAAATGTCTGCTCCATTTCTCAGAACAGTAATAGTCTAAAGTACTTACTTTGAACTAACAATGTGGTTTCACTTGGATGGCTTCCAAGTGGGGAAGCATTTTGTTTTTTAAAGTTTTGCTTACTTGATTATTATCTGCAAAATGCATAACAAAAAGAGTTTTTTCTATTTCAATACTTTATAGTTAGTATACTAAATGGAGCCTGAAACACTGTTATTCTCCCGAGCTCTCAAACAAAGACAGACGCCAGCATCAGTCAGATAAAGTGGAGCAGAAGGTTCATAGGTGAAGTAAGACATACATAAGACTGTTACTAACTTCCTTGACAGGAAGAACACAGTGTTTGCCAATTACTTTGCCCAGTTTGGGGAAATCTCGGAATGTTTTTCATACCCAGATGCCCTTCCAGAGCTGTGCTCTGTGTCTCATTATTCTGCCATTCTGGCCACAGTTCGTGGACTATGGTGGGCCTTTGACAGCTGGGCAGTCAGTCCTTAGTTGGGCTAGGGCCCTGGAAGTGACTCAGCATGAACACTCTACCCAACACAGGGCTAGTGATTGACTGGGCAGGTTAGACACTCTCTTTTGGGGACTTTGAATATGAGACAAAGACAAAGTCACAGTTTGGGCTATTTATTGGGCAGAAAACAAAAGATACCCAGAGAAAAAAAGAATAAGCAAAAGTTATGAGGCAGCAGAAACTGTGAAGCACCAGAAGCACCGAGACAGAGAAAAGAAAAAGAATGCAAAGATATCGGTAGGTAGGTGCAAGAACAAAATAATCAGGGAAAAGTAGAGTCACCCAAATGGCAGGGGACCGAGGTAAGGAACCACAAATGCTTGCTGCTGAGGTGAAAAGATAGACTGAAATTGGAAGGATTTTCCAATTTTTGTTGTTCCATGAGGCCTGATTATCGCGTCCCAAAATATCCTTACAATAAACCCCACTGACCTGGCATAAACCAAATGCTGGCAACCTAAAAGAGTCCCCCTAACACAATTTGGCTCCATGATTAATTTTATGATACATTTCAAACATTTTTCATACTAATGTGCAATGTAATGTGTAATGATTTGATTACCTATTTAATGTTTGCATTTGAAATCACATTAACCTCAGAGTAACAGAATGAATCTCCCTCTTCTGAAACCTTCTATACTCATAAACAGATAATAGGGAAAACGAATATTTCAATAAAATTATCAAGTTGAGTTCTTTTTCTATGTAAAAAGAAAATCAAATTTTCAGGCCACCACCCAACTCCTTACTCAAAAGAGAAGGTAAAATTCCTCAGGCACCTGTGAAAACTGGCCCCAAAGATCATTCATTAAGGAAATTCCGTGCTGACCTCCCATCAGCAGGGACATGCAAATTATACCTGTGTTTCGTACCTAAAGCTAAAGCCTATCCAATTCCACATTAAAAATTAATTATAAGTTTATCTTACAGGTAATGGAACTGGAAGCAAGACAGAATCAGACACTCTTCCAGCTACCCAAGGACATCTACATAAGTGATGCTTCCTTCACTCCTTTTTCCTCTTGTGACACTCCTTATTTTATGTAAAAAGTAGATTTCTTGGGCCTCACAAGAATGTAACCACTTTGTCTCATCAGCACCCCCGCTCCCCTTCTCCCTGTATGACTTTAAGATAGATGTTGAAGGTTCCAACTTCCTCTTCAGAAAAACAGCCACAGCTTGTCTGCCATTCATGTTTTTCCCAGACTCCTCCTTAGAATCTTGCCTTAGTAAACCTCCATTGATTGAGATTTTTGCCTCAGACATTCACTTGGGTCGACATCTATTATTTAACAAGAATCAGCTATTTTCCTGTTCAGGATCCTATGGTGGTTCAAATCTTGTTATTTTGGATTTGTTATTTGGATTTTACTGTGAGCAACCAGACACTTTTAGAGCTGGATTTGAACTGTATGGAATATTGCTTAAATGAAGAGAACTTCTTCCACATGCGGTGGGAGTTAGGGTAGAGAAGGGGTAAGTAGGAATCTTTAATTTAGAGACAAATGTGGATCACTGCCCTCTTCTGGACAGAATAGGAAGAGCAACAGTGTGTCGCGTGAAAAGTTCTTCAACTATTTTCTATGTTCACTTCAACAATATTTAACGAATGTCTACAATGTGCAGGTTGACTATGGCATGGCAGGCCAAACCTAAGAATGGGGGAAACGATCCCTCCCTTTGAAAAGCTTACAGATGTGACAGGAAATGATATTGCTCAGAAATGAAAGATAACTACTGGTAATACAATAAAATCTCAAATTTACAAGAGAAAAGGGAGTAAGCGGAAGCCATGAGGCAGCAGAAACTGTGTGGCACCAGAAGCACTGAGGTAGAGAGAAGGAAAAGAAGTTTACATGCATTACCATAACTTGGGGGAAACTGTATTATTTCCATTCTTTGTGAAACACTTTTGCTCTAGTTAGATGGACAATGGAAATATATATTTAAAAAGCTGGTCAACAGCAAATTCTTGGAAGACCAACAGGCACAAAACACAATAAAACTAAATTTCACAGACTGATAAAACATTAAACCAAAATACAGCCCTATGTTGCTCTATTTTTATAATAAAGGTGTTTTAGGTAAGGTAAATCACGCGTTTTCTTATCTTTTCAAGGTTGGTCTGTCATTTTTGCTTACTTATCTCAGCACTGCCTCACCCAGTGCAAACTCGCTTTCACCCTTTGCCACAGCAAGACCTATGGACATTTCAGAAAGTGGACCTGGTTGATCTCAAGCCTATGAGACTCTCGCACAGACTTTAAGTTGAAGCCCCAAGCTCTGGTCATACTTTTCACTGTCTGATAGCTTCAAGGCCAATCTGCCATTGTGCCTTGCGTATCACTTCCTTAGACTTCCAGGGAAGAGAGTACAAGTTATTGGCCAGTCATATTCTGGAGTTCTTGGCCATAGGAAGAAAAGCTTATTAATAGCATTTCTAAGAGTACTAAAATTCAGATAATAGATTTCATCATCAGGGGAAGGATTAAGAAAGAGAGAACATAGATTTGGTTGTAGGAGTTGAAAAAATTTTTAGAAAAAAGAGGCAATGGCCGTATTTAATAAATTTCATAGTATTTAATAGAAAGTCTTCATTTCAGAAGAAAAGTTTGCACATTGAAAATTATGCTCTTCCGTCTCTTTTGTGTCTTCAGTTGCAGGAATTTGACACCACCCTGGCAAGAAAAGAATGTGGCTTCCCTTGCCCTATCTCCCTGCCACAAGCCACCTAGAGTTGGGCTGAGAAGCCAGGATAATT
>CAUYPO010008099.1:0-57607 GCA_963574435.1 Cheirogaleus major
CAACCTCAAACTCCTGGGCTCAAGCAATCCTCCTGCCTCAGCCTCCCAAGTAGCTGGGACCACAAGCATGCGCCACCATGCCCGGCTAATTTTTTCTATATATTTTTAGTTGGCCAATTAATTTCTTTCTATTTTTAGTAGAGACAGGGTCTTGCTCTTGCTCAGGCTGGTCTCAAACTCATGACCTTGAGCGATCCACCTGCCTTGGCCTCCCAGAGTGCTAGGATCACAGGTGTGAGCCACTGTGCCCAGCCTAAAAGGATAATTTATATAATGTGGCCATCCACAATATTTGAGAGGAGCATTAGGGTGCATCTGCACTTCACACATGCATCTCTTCTGCTCTAAAGAGTAAGTCACAACCACACTGGTACTTTCCTAGTAACACTAAAAAGTATTGAGTACTTAATTTGTACCATACAATTTTAAGTGTTTTATATGTATTAACTGAAAACATGAAGGCACTATTATCTAGGTGTAGGTACAGTTCTCCCACTTTAGAGATCAGGACACCAAAGTACATGATCCTTGCCCAAACTCACAGGTAGCAAACAGTAGAACCTGGACACACACCTAGGAGGTCTAACTCCAGGGCTCAGGTTTTGAACCACCAAACTTCATGATAGCTCCTCTTGAGCACCCCACCCTAGTGTCTTGCCAAACAGCTGCTGACTTTGTCCTTTCATTCTTGGATTAGGGAAGAGGCCACACTTACACTGTAAAGATCACACATAACAAAAATGTGTTTAGCTTACAATGCCACCATCCAGCAGCTGGAAATGGCACCAATGCTTATATCTGGGTTACATTTGGTGTTACAAAGCTTTATTTAGTGTTCTATTTAATAAGAGCAACCTTTTTTCTTTCTTTTTTGTAGGATTTTGCATTGTAAGGAACAACCTTTTTTCAGTTGCAATCTCGCTTGGGAACCACAGGATATAGAATAGACAAAAGGGGAGTGACTTGATTGACTTGGCTGTGACCCCATTGCTTTCTCTCATCCCCTCAAGTGGCATCTCCAATAGGTCCTATGACTGGATTCAGAGATTGGAAGCCATTTTACATTTCTAAGTTAAGCTTTTTAACAATTCTCAAGACAGTTATGATCTTTCATAGAATAGAACTGCGGTTTTTTAACATGCAGGAGTTGAACCAAGTTCTAACTCAAAGCAAGCTCCTTTCACCACTCCTAATAAATCAGCCTCTCTAAGCTTGTTTAGACCTATTAACTGTAGGTCAAATAATGGCGACAGAAAGCATTATGGTTAAGTGCTAGCTGTTCCTCTCCAACCTTGCTCAAAGGACAGGAGCCCTGAGTGTCCTCTATAGCAGTGGTCCCCAACCTTTTTGGCAACAGGGACCTGTTTCATGGAAGACAATTTTTCCATGGGGATAGGGGGGTAGGAGGGGAGGGGAAAGTGATGGTTTCAGAATGATTCAAGCACATTATGTGTACTTCATTTCTATTATTATTACATTGTAATATATAATGAAATAATTATACAAACCTCTCTGCTAATGATAATCTGTATTTACAGCCCACCCCCAGGGCTAGCATCTGTGCCTCAGCTCCAGATCAGATCATCAGGCATTAGATTCTCATAAGGAGAGCAACCTAGATCCCTCCCATGCAGTTTACAGTAGGGTTCATGCTTCTATGAGAATCTAATGTGGCTGCTAGTCTGACAGGAGGAGGAGCTTATGCGGTGATGCCAGCCATTGGGGGGAGCTGTAAATAGAAGCTCCAATGCTTGCCCGCTGCTCACCTCCTGCTGTGCGGCTGGGTTCCTAACAGGCCACGACTGGTACCTCTCTGCGGCCCAGGGGTGGGTACCACAGCTCTATAGGCATCCATTGCTACAAGCTTTTCCAGCATAGTTCTGATGTCAAGAATGTTGCTTAGTTTATCCCTGGAAGCACACTCACATTTAGACCACATGATCTGTTTTGAAAATGTGGTCGCTATGCCTAGCGTGCTTTCGCCTCTCCTGGGGGTTGGGGTAAGCAGCAGCCACAGACTACGCACAAACATTGGGTGTCTAAGCACTGGCACGCATCCGAATTGCAGGGCTCACTCTCCGGGTGAAAGAACATGATTTATTGGTTCCTTCAGTTCGTCACATCCGACCACCCTCTAGGCCCCGGCCCGAGACGCGGATGTTAAAACAATCAGTGCAGGGTTTGGGGGGGGGGGGGGACGTGCTCACCCAGCGGCAGGTCCCGGGGCCCCGCAGAGTCCTGGGCACGACATCCCGGGTCCGGCCCCCAGAGAAGAAAGGCCGCCTCGGACAAGTGCGCCCGAGCTACGGTCTAAGCGCCCACAGGGGCAAGTCCAGTCTCACGCTGACCTCCCGCCGCCGCTAACCATCCAGTTCTTCCTCCAGGCCACGTTCTCCTTCGTGGCCGCCGCCTCCTGCAGAGTGGCTAGCACTAGCTCCTGAGTCCTGGCCGCCTGCTCCCTGTGCTGCGGGTTCTGCTCTGGCATCTCCTGAGGGCAGGACGGGAGATTTGCAGTCTGAGCAACCAGACGGGGGTTTTCCGCCCGCCTACCCCACCTCAGGACTCCCAGTTGCTTCTACCTTCAGCATTGCTTGCTTCTGCAGCTCTCCCGGGGTCACCAATGCAAAGAGAGTGGCGCCCACGCCAGCCCCTGCGCCCAGCATCGCGACTGCGACCAGCATTTTCTTCACGGTCCCCATGGCCCAGCGCGACCAGCGAGGTGGCCCCTGGAGCCTCTCGCAGCCTAGAAAGACAGCCGCGGACGTCTCCCCGCCCCCTGCGCAGGCTAGAGCGGCCCAGAGGGGAAACCATAGAGAAGCGCCCGGCTAGAGAGGGCCTGATGGGAGAATCGTCCCTAAAGCGGCTGAGGAGCTTGAACATGTCCAAAAAAGATGTTGGCACCTAGGGGCTCAGCGCGGTGCTGTTTAGCATCAGATCCGGAGTGAGTTTTCTAAGGGGAAAAGTACGTGTCTTTATGGTTGCTGTGGGTTTTACAATTGCCCAGTTTTCTGCCTTCAGAAATTTCCCAATCAGTAGAGGGCTGAGCTGTGCTCTGCAATTCCCTGCAGTCACTTGCGCGTTTTCAACACAACACATAGTGGTCATCCAGATATTTACAGACATCATTCTGATCCCTTTCAGAACCTTCAGCTCTGGAACCAAAACTCAAAGCCAAGTGTACTAGGTGGGGAAACGGGTTATAGGCATATATATAATATATATATATATATATGTATTCTATGTCATATATACATATATTTTTTTTTGCCCTGCCCAGTGCTGTAGCACGATCATAACTCACCACTCCCGGCTAATAATTTAAAAAATTTTTTTTGTGGAGATAGTCTTGCCATGTTGCCCAGGCTGGTGTCAAACTGGCCTCAAGGAACCCTCCCACCTTGGCCTCCCAAAGTGCTAGCATTACAGATGTGAGCCACTGTGCCCAGCTTATTGTCCTTATTTTACAAATAATCTGTTATTTTTCTCATCATAGTATACCCTTGGCACTGGTTTTTGTACTGTTTTATTTTTAACTCTGAAAACCCTGGATTTTGTGTAACATACAGAATTCTAGTTTTGGACTTAGCTGTGTGACTGACTGTAGGGCAAGTCATTTAAGTTCTTGTGTCTTGGTTTCTTTTCTTTTCTTTTTTTTTCTTTTTTGAGACAGAGTCTCACTTTGTTGCCCAGGCTAGAGTGAGTGCCGTGGCATCAGTGTAGCTCACAGCAACCTCAAACTCCTGGGCTCAAGCAATCCTGCTGCCTCAGCCTCCCGAGTAGCTGGGACTACAGGCATGTGCCACATTACCTGGCTAATTTTTTCTATATATTTTTAGTTGGCCAATTAATTTCTTTCTATTTTTAGTAGAGACAGGGTCTCGCTCTTGATCAGGCTGGTCTCGAACTCCTAACCTTGAGCAGTCCTCCCGCCTTGGCCTCCCAGAGTGCTAGGATTACAAGTGTGAGCTCCCGCGCCCAGCCTTGTGCCCTGGTTTCCACATTGGAGAATGTGGCTTATAACAGTTCTGTCTCATAGGTTTAGGATAATTTGAGTTATATACAAACATTTAAAACAGTTCCTGGTAAATAGTAAGCACCACATAAATATTCATTAAATAAGATACAAACAAACATGCCAGCTTGGGAAAACCAGTAAGCAAAGGAGTCAGAAAATTTCAAGTTCATTATCAAAGCTCTTCACTCAGAAGGCTTTAATCCAGATGCCCTTGTTGTCTCCTACCCTTGCTGCCATCCCAGTGTCTCCAGGCAGTAAGTAGAAATAAAGCTCCTATCCCACCTCTTGAGCATTTCCCCCTCCCCTAGAAGGCCCATAATCTCCTAGCATGTCATCCCCCTCTCCTCAAAAGTGATTAAGGGGCCAGGCTCCAAAGAAGATTAAAGGAACAGTCTGTGGGGTGCATTGGGCAGAAGTACTCTACTGAGTTCAACCACCTTGTACTCTTAAGAATCACCACCATGGCCCTTGTGCCTAGGAGCAGTGAGGAGGATGGGCCTTGGGCTAGAGATAGCCCAGGCTCCTCCAAGCACCCAGAAAGTCCCAGGCTGACCAACCCTCTCTGGAAGGACAGAAGAGAGATTGGTAGGGTTGAAGGGCACCAGGATATTCAGGTTAGTACTTACCCACTCAGTGTCTTGCAGCTGGCTCATCCTCCAATTTGCCCCAGCCTTCCTGCTATCTCTACTCAGGTTGTTTCTCAAAAGTCCCACCTGCCCTCTATTGTGGTGGAAGCCTCTGAAGTGAATGAAGAAGAGAGTGAGGATCTCCAGTGGCCCCATGAGGAGCTGCTGCTGCTTACAGATGGTGAGGAAGAGGAGGCTGAGGCCTTCTTCCAGGACGAAAGTGAAGAGCCAGGTGAAGGCAGTGGATGGATCAGTGGGGCCTTTGTGACCTGGATGTTCTGGGTAGGGCCAAGATGGAAGTAGTGTCCCCTGCATTTGTCAGTGCCGGGCACATAGTAGGTGCTAAAGGTGGCGAAGAAAGACGTGGGAGACAAAAGTCAAGGCAGTTGGCAAAGTTGGTGAACATTAGAGAACAGTTCTGGTGTCAGAATGGGTAATACTCTTTAATTTGTAATTTTAAAATATTTACGTTGTTTGTTGTGGGGAAAAACATAATAAAATTACCCCAAATCCAACTATCCAGAAATAGTTAACATTTTGGATGTCTTCTCTTCTAAACTTTTTTCCTTATATGTATACTCTTATAGAAGTTACCTTTTTTGAGAATTTACTATGTGCCAGGCATTGTGCTAAATATCTTTAACTCATGATTTTCAGAACCACCCAATGAAGGAGATACTGTCTTTATAAATGAAGAAACAGGCTGTGAAGTTAGGCTCTTAATCATATTATAATTTGCTCTTATTTTCTATAAGCAAAAAATTACACAAATTAGTTTTACAACTTTATTTTCAAGACAGGGTCTTGCTTTGTCACCCAGGGTAGAGTGCAGTGGCCAGATCATGACTCACTGTAACCTCGAACTCCTGGGCTCAAGTGATTCTCCTACCTCAGCATCCAGAGAGGCTAGGACGACAGGCACACAACCCTAGACACTGCTAAATTTTCTTGTATTTTGTAGTGATAAGGTATCACTATGGTGCCCAGGCTGGTCTTGAACTCCTGGCTTCAAGCAATCCCCCCACCTTGGCCTCCCAAAATGCTGGGACTACAGGCATGGGCCACTGCACCTGGCCAGTTTTATAATCTTTTTAAAAATTCCATATTTCTAAGCAAGCATACTCAGAAGAAAAAAATTAAAAATTCAATATATTAGGGATATTTTTCACTGTTAATGGGTTCTCACCTCTCCCCTCCCCCACCAGGCTGGGCTTGGAGCCCACAGAACCCCAGGTCACCCTTAAGAACATTTAATGTTGGACTCAACTGGGGGCAGGAAGAGCAAGATGCGTCCTGGATTCCTGAGGACACAGAGTGTCAGGAAGCCCCCAACCTCTGTTCTTTTTGGGACCCAGCAACAAGCTCCCATGCCTGCAGAAGCCGCTTTGTGGAATATTCTCATCTCCTGCCTCCTAGTAGCTTTGAGGGTAAGTATTGTTCTCTCTCCCTCAAACATTTCACCTAGGTTTATTTATGAAGCCCTTCTACCTCACACCTTCCCCTTTTACAGGTGAGAAAAATGGGGCTTAGAGGTCAGGCCATCTGGATCACACAAGTAAATGCTGGGATTTCGATGAGTTTGTTTGCTGCTTTTAGGAGCTCCAGGTAGTTGCCAAGTGGGTTATGATCCACATGTACCTTCTATTTTCAGCACTCAACTTGTGCTTGGCACTGCTAAATGTTTAAGTATCATTGCATGTAATCGCCATAACTCCAGGTATTATTTCCACTGCAGATGAGTAAACTGGGGCACAGAAACATTCAATAATGTGCACCCAGCTAGCAAATACAGAAGCCATAACTCAAATTCTTTTTCAGCTACCTGTCTTGCAAAGACAATTCTCTTTCCAGCCCTCTTTGCCCAAGAGAAACTCTATGGTCAGGACCAAAATGTCTTTACTAATGAGAGCCCTGAACCAAGTAAGCAAAGTAGGTGATACCCCTGAAAGGGCCTAGCTCCTGTACAGTGACAGTCCAACCTTGGGACCCTTGCTCTAGGCAGGGGAGCCGCACATCGGGGTCCTCATCTGAGAACTGAATCAGGGTACCCTGGGGACTTAGGACCCTGAGACATTCTGATAGTAGCTGGTAAGCCCCAGGCAGACCACCTCGGGCAACAGCATCCCAGGTGCCCTTGTCCAACAGTAGCTGGAAGGAGCCTGAGGAAGCCACAGGCCCCAGGTTCTGGGCGTCAGCCAGTATGAAATGGAGGCGGGAGGCAGGGTGCCCAGGGAGTAGACGTGTTTGGCTTTGGCCACCCTCCAGTAGGTTGTTCATGTGGGCCACAGCCACAGGAGAGAAGTCCACCCCCAGCACATCCACTGGGTGTGGGGATTTGGTGTAGAGGCCTGTGCACAGGCTGGAGGTTCCACAGCCTACATCCAGCACCCGCAGTGGACTGGCAGCCTGTGCTTCCTGCAGCAACGGCAGTAGGAGCCCCTGAACTTCCTCGTATCCAAAGAACCAGTCGAAGGTGGGGACACTGCCTAGATGAGGTCGGGCATGGAGTTGATCCCAGAGGCAGCGGTCTGCCAGGCAACTACCAGCCAGGGAGCCTGTGAACACGGGTGGAGGATACGTGTCATCCGGTGTCCAAGTTCTATCTCACCGCTGCAAAAACGGCCTATATGTACCCTGGGGTTTAAGAGCCACAATTTCAGGGACTAGGCTCCCAGGTCACTAAGAATCCACCTTGCCCTCCCACCGTGCCCCCACTCTCCCTACCCGCCAAGGCCCGGCATGTCCCAGCCACCAGGCTCCGCACGTGGAATGTTCGGCGCAACGCTGCCATCCAGAGGTCCAGGCAAGGTCAGCCAGAGAACCTTGTGGGAAATGCCGACCGCACTCCAGCCAGGGGCCTCTGGTCCAAAGGAAGATCTGCAAATTCCGCGTAGTAGAAGAACGCCTACAGCCTCCCCGAACTCTGCAGGCTCAGAATAAAGAACGCGGACACAGACCTGCTACGGTAGAAACGGCCTTTATTGGTTGCAATGCAAGTGTAAGAGAAGCGGATAGGATAGGACAGCTCCCGCTCCTGGGGCGGCGTCCGTCGTCCTGAAATTAAAGGAGAAGGCGTGAGCACCCTGGGTCGGAGCCCGCTGGATCTCGGTTCTGCCCAGTTCCAAGAAACCCGGTGTCCCGGCGCTTGAGGATAGAACCGGCAGACGGGAGGCCGCCGGCACCGAAGACATGACGCCGGAGCCCTTTCACTCTGCCTCCGTACATAACGGGGAGCGGGACCACACGCCCGGTCCCCGCCAAGAAAAGGAGGCTCCACAGGCCCAACCCAGCCCCAAATCCCCGCACTGCCGCCTCAGTCCGCCAGCACCACACACACTCACCCTGCTGCCGCCCTCGGAAAGAACACAGGGTCCGCGGAGCCACATTATATAGCCCCGCGACCCGCCCCCGAGCTGTGATTGGCCCTCGGAGGGCTGACGGGCGGAGCTCTGCGGGCCCTGCGCGGAGCGGAAGTGCGGCCCCGGCGTGGTGCTGAGACCATGGGGGCTCCTGGGGGAAAGATCAACCGGCCCCGAACGGTGACTGCGCTGGGGCCGCGATTTTGTTTCCCCAAACCTCCCGGAGCCCTCTTGTCTCGCCCGAGATGGGATTGATTGGGGGCCGGGGTCGTTGGGCATAGCTCTCCCAGGTTGCGGTGCGCCGCCTCCGTCTCATTCGCATCTTTCTCCAACGCAGGAACTGAAGAAGAAGCTGTTCAAGCGCCGGCGAGTCTTGAACCGGGAGCGGCGACTGAAGCACCAGGTGGTTGGGGCTGTGATAGACGAGGGGCTGATCACGCGGCACCACCTCAAGAAGCGGGCGTAAGTACCAAACCCTCTTCCCTTTGGTCCTCCTCAACGAGTCTTCCCTCCTTGCAGAGCTCGGGATCAACCAACACCGGTCTGCTTTCCTCGTGCACTCACGTATATGAGGGAAATATTTGTCGGCTGTGTTAATTCCTAAACTCTGCTAGCCTCTCAATACCGGTAGTTGCCAACCTTTCTTGGGTCTTGAACTCTATTGAGAATCTCAGGAAAGTTGTCGACTCTCCCACCTACAGTAACATTGTACATTCACATAGATTTTTTATAAGTAAACTTATTTTTACATACAGAAAAGGGCACATATAAGTGCATACAAGAATTTTCCCAAAGGTACACATAGGATTTTCCTTAGAAGTTTCAAGGCCCCCTGAGTCTTGGGGAAGAGTTTTCATTCATTAACTACTTTCTACATCCTTTCAATAGCTTCTCCAGCATGAATATTTAGAGTTTCTTTTTCCTTTCCTTTTCTTTTTCTATTTTTTTTTTTTTTTTTTTGGAGACAGGGTCTTGCTCTATCACCTGGGCTAGAGTGCAGTGGCATCATCATAGCTCACTGTGGCCTCTAACTCCTGGGCTCAAATGATCCTCCTGCGTTAGCCTCCTGAGTAGCTCTGGGACTATGGGTGTGTGCCACCATGCCCAGTCAATTTTTCTATTTTTTGTAGAGTTGAGGTCTCCCTCTTGCTTAGGCTAGTCTCAAACTGGCCTCAAGCAATCCTCCTGCCTAGGCCTCCCAAAGCGCTAGGATTACAGGCATGAGCCAGTGCACCAAACCTAGAGTGTCTACTACATATTAAACTTTAATATTTAACATACTTTATATAATACTTAATCCTGAGGTGTGTGTTGAGATTAATGTTAAGTATGTTAAAATCTAAGTATTGGAGAGACTTAACTCACAACCTTAGAGCTCAGACTTTCAGACAGTTATGTGATTTGGATACAAATATCTTTTCCATAGCCAGAACCATTTGTGTGACCTAGGTCAGTTCAGGTTAATCTTGATATCTTTGCTCCTACCTACCCTTCAGGTCCAGTGCACGTGCCAACATTACTCTTTCCGGGAAGAAGCGCAGGAAACTCCTCCAGCAGATCCGGCTTGCCCAGAAAGAGAAGGCAGCCATGGAAGGTGAGGCTGAGGCACAGAAGTGGGTGAAGGGGAGCCTGGATTTATTTGAGTTCTTTAATGCTTCCTCTTTTCCTTTACTCAGTGGAAGCCCCTTCAAAACCATCCAGAACTAGTGAAGCACAGCCCAAACGGCAAAAGAAGACAAAACCCCCCCAGGATGTAGACATGAAGGACCTTGAAGATGAGAGCTAAAGTTCTTACCTTTTCCATCAGAAGATTCTCAGCTGGAGCCATAAGGACTCCAGAGGTTGTTTCAGAGGACTTTGGAGAAAGCATTGGCCCTTTTCAACTCTCCCCAGATTCTTCTTCCATAATGGCTTACTGGCCTCCCCTGGAGGGAATGGGTTGGGAGGGAAGAGGGTACAAAAGAAAGATTGGAGAGGGGCCTGTCTAGCAGTCAACTCCATTTGTAATAAAGCCCTAGAGCTCTGACTGAGATGTGCGTGGTTAAATGTAGGACCTGGGATGGGCCATAAAAAGACATTGGGGAGTGTAGAAAGAAGGCAGTCAGGAAGCAAGACCCACAGAGCTTGCTTGAGCAAATGCAACAAGAAGCCAGCCTCTGTGTTGGCCCTGTCTCCCTAGTGAATGACACTCTAACTTTCCATTTCTGCCAAAAATAACAGATTATTGTTGGGGTGACAGAAGAGGTAAGAGTCCCGATACCAGTTCTGCCACTGGCCCTGTGTGACCAGGGTGGGCAAATCACTTTACCTCATGTTTCTCTTGCTTCCATTGCTGGATTATGATTTTAATAAAATGAAGACCTGACATTATTTTTCCCTTTTAACATTCAAAACTTCTGGGTTTTTTTGTTTGGTTGGTTGGTTTTTTGAGACAAGGTCTTGCTTTGTTGTCCAGGCTAGAGTACAGTGGCATGGTCATAGCTCACTGCAACCTCAACCTCCTGGACTCAAGAGATCCTCTTTCCTTAGCCTCCTGAGTAGCTGGGACTACAGGCCCACGTCACCATTTTTAGTAGAGACAGTGTCTTGCTATTGCCCAGACTGGTCTTGAACTCCTGGCCTCAAGTGATCTTGCTGCCTTGGGCTCACTTCAGGCTTGAACTCCTGGGCTCAAGTGATCCTTCTGCTCAGCCCTCAAGGAGCAGGGAGGGACTACAGGTGTACACCACCATGCCCAGCTAATTTTTTTGTACAAACAGGATCTGCTATGCCTTGGCCTCCCAAATTGTTAGTATTTCACGTATGAGCTGCTGTGCCTGGCTGACAACTTTTTTATAAGTGCTTTACTATACAACAACCACCATCACAATACTCTCAGACAGATACTGTGATACTATCCTCATTTGACAGATGCAGAAACCAAGATACAGGCCGGGCGTAGTGGCTCACGCCTGTAATCCTAGCACTCTGGGAGGCATAGGTGGGAGGATGGCTCAAGGTCAGGAGTTAAGAGACCAGCCTGAGCAAGAGTAAGACCCCGTCTCTACTAAAAATAGAAAGAAATTAATTGGCCAACTAAAAATATATGGAAAAAATTAGCCGGGCATGGTGGCGCATGCCTGTAGTCCCAGCTACTGGGGAGGCTGAGGCAGAAGGATTGCTTGAGCCCAGGAGTTTGAAGTTGCCGTGAGCTAGGCTGATGCCACGGCACTCTAGCCTGGGCAACAGAGTGAGACTCTATCTCAAAAAAAATAAATAAATAAAAAAGAAAAAGAAACCAAGATACAGAAAAAGCCCATGGTCACTAGATAGAAAATGATAGAAGGACTTGGGTACAGGCAGCCTAGTTCCAAAGTCCTTCAAACTGCCTCTTGTCACCGATATCATTCAAAGAGGAGTTTCTGTGTCGGGCATTATGCTAAGCCTTTTACATAAATTATCTCAAGTGATCTTCACAAAAAGTTTGTGAGATACAGGCATCATGCTCATTTTACAGACAAGGAAACAGGCTCCAAACAGCTGGGTCACTTGCTTAGGGTTATATTGCTAATAAATGGCAAATATGAATCCAGATCTGTCCAGTTCCAAAACGAGCACTCTTATATTATGAAATCCTTAGAAATTGTCTCATATTTACTGTTCTAGAACAGTGCTAGGTAATAGGTAATAGAAACACTTGTGTAAATGATTGAACTTCTGTTTTTTTTTGAACTTCTAAAATTAAGAATAAATAGGCAGGGCGAGGTGGCTCATGCCTGTAATCCTAGCACTCTGGGAGGCCCAGGTGGGCGGATCTCTCAAAGCCAGGAGTACAAAACCAGCCTGAGCAAGAGGGAGACCCTGTCTCTACTAAAAATAGAAAGAAATTAATTGGCTAACTAAAAATATATAGAAAAAATTAGCCAGGCATGGTGGTGCATGCCTGTAGTCCCAGCTACTCGGGAGGCTGAGGCAGGAGGATTGCCTGAGCCCAGGAGTTTGAAGTTGCTGTGAGCTAGGCTGACGCCACGGCACTCTAGCCCAGATGACAGAGTGAGACTCTGTCTCAAAAAAAAAAAAAAAAAAAAAGAAGAAGAAGAAATAAAGTCCCATAAATGACAGTAAATTAGTCATTTTAGCTTTTAAAGCACAATCACTTCAAAAATATCTGTAGTACCTACCATCTGGTGCATTCTAACTCACATTCCCATTGATAGCACTAAGCCTTCTGGGTAACATAGATCTCAGAACTTACTTTCCTATTCATTCGTTCAACAACGATTAACAATCTATTACAAGCCAGGCAGACACTGTTGTAGATGATAAGGATATAGCTTTTTTTTTTTTTTTTTTTTTTGAGACAGAGTCTCACTCTGTCGCCTGGGCTAGAGTGCTGTAGCATCTGCCTAGCTCACAGCAACCTCAAACTCCTGGGCTCCGGCGATCCTCCTTACTCAGCCTCCTGAGTACCTGGGACTACAGGCATGTGCTAACGTGCCTGGCTAATTTTTTCTATATATTTTTAGTTGGCCAATTAATTTCTTTCTATTTTAGTAGAGACGGGTCTCACTCTTGCTTAGGCTGGTTTAGAACTCCTGACCTTGAGTGATCCTCCCACCTCGGCCTTCCAGAGTGCTAGGATTACAGGCGCGAGCCACCGAGCCCCATCAAGATATAGCTTTTAACAAAATAGGTGAAGTCCCTGTTGTCAAAGAGCTTATTTTCTGGCGTTCATTCAACAAAGGTAATAAAAATAGCTAATGCTTATATAGTGGTTACCATTGCAGGCACCAAGTGATATATGAGGAACACACTACCTTGTTTCAATTTTCCTAACAACCCTGTGAGGTAGCTGTACTATTACCTTCTCATTTCCAGAAGAGGGAACGGGCATGGAGTGGATAAGTAAAGTACACAGCTAGTACGTGGAACAGCTGGAACTTAAATCTAGGTAAATTGGCTCTGTACATAGTTGACAAGCTCAGTTTCTACCAAGTATGGGGATGTGAGTTAGACGAAGGTCTCTATGCTGGGAAGTTGGGGAGAGAGCAAAGCCTAAACAAAGGGGACTGGTATAAGGATGTCCCCACCTGCGACTGGGAGGACACCTTCAGCCCAATTTGCTTCGGGTTCACTCTCCCTCCCTCTCTTCTATTCGTCTTCTTTTATGAATTTTTTCTTCTTTTCATCTCTTTTCCCCATTTCCCCTTCCCTTTTCTTTAGTTGCTATTTACATCGTTGCTGGTTATTGATTAAAATGTTTCCTAGTGCTTCATTTTTTAAAAGCTCCTGAGTTGAACATTTTGTAATTTTGATATTAGGAAAAATAATTAAATCCCATTGTGAAAGGGCGCAGGTTGCTTTAGTCTGTGTGACAATGGCCCTTTGAAAAAAATAGTTGCGTCGGAGCCAGGTCGGTTTCCGCTATCATTGCCTGGGTTCTGCTCTAGGACTCCGACGCGGTGCGGAACCAATGTATGAGGGTCGCGGACATCGCCGGATTAATTTTCCTGAGAGGCCTCGTCGCTGGTTCCTTTCGAGTTTCCCTGCGCCTGCGCCTGCGCCTGCTGCCTCCGCTCCGCCGCTCCTGCCTCGGGCTCGGGATAGGGCTCCGGGATGTCCGCGTTGTGCGACCCTCCCGGGGCCCCGGGACCTCCCGGGCCTGCCCCAGCCACCCACGGTCCTGCGCCTCTCAGGTAGTCAGAGCCCCTGGTACCTTCCCCCACCGCGCGGCCCCGCGCCGATCCCCCAGCTTTCTGGGCAGAAACCCGGATCCTACCTCGAGAACTCGCGTCAGGGTTCTCAGAGATTCCTGGTCGTGTCCCCCCAGAACTCATGGATTGCCTTACCAAAACTCCGGGCTCCAGTGCCTGCCCTCCCAAGACCTTGGTCTTACCTGACCCTAGACGCTGGCCTTGCTCTCCCAAGAGTCGGGGATATAAGGACTCTTGGGAATCCAGCTGCCCTGCTCCTATTAGACCCGAGGGAACAGGCACAGGGCCCTGACTTCACCGAGACTCCCTGAAACCCCAGGCCTAGAACCCACTGAATGCTTCCTTCTAGCTTTTCTATTTCACCCTGGAGGAGACACTCCCTTGTATTAGGGGTTTTTTTTTGTTGTTGTTTGTTTGTGGAACCAGAATGGAATGGCATGGTCAGAGCCCTATCAGCTCCTAGAGGATGCTGTTGCCTGTGACAGAAAAGGTGATAAGAGAAAGGGCATTTTCCTCCTGTAACACTGCTTTCTGAACCTCTAAGACTGGACCCATATGTTTTGTGAGGGGGAAGGGTTGAAAAGCATTATTACCCTGTCTGTGCCCTGGAACACCTTGAATCCCAGGCACATGGGAGGTGCTGGGTAGGTGGTTGTTGATGCAGTGGTAGAGTTAGGGTTAGGATGTTAGCAGAATGTGCGAAGAAACAGGTGGTTAGGAGGGAGAGCCCTTAATGAGGGGCTTATGATTTTCTTTCCATTAAAGCAGATTCCAATGTGCTTGTGGTGTTGGGGATAGTGTGGTGAAGCTGGAAAGGTGTTTTTAAAAGCAGATATTATAGACTTTCTCAATTCAACAGATGTTTATCAAGTACTTCCTGTATACTCAGCATCTCAAAAGAGAGAGATTCTGTGTAGAAGAGCACAGAAATGGTTCTGACCTTCTTGGAACATATAGTCTGATTACTTAACTTTAATTTCCTTATCTGTAAAATGGGGTCATAATGCTACCTACCTTATTGAAGCATTGTCAGGATGAAGTAATACAAAGTATTTAAAAGAGTGACTGACACATTCTGTTACCTATTATTGATATTATTATTGTTATTGAAATAAAAATAGCATTTATTCAGTGATTAGCATGAACCAGGTATGGTACTTAAGTGCTTTACAAACATTCTCTTTTGAGGGAAGAAGAGCTATTATCCCTATTTTACTTAGAAAGAAACCGAAGGTCACAGAGGAACTGTAACTTGCTTAACATCTCACAACACTCCAGGTCTGTTTTCTTTTGCTTCCTTACAGTGCTCAGGAGCTGTCCCAGGAAATCAAGGCTTTTCTGACTGGCGTAGACCCCGTTCTGGGCCACCAACTTTCAGCCCGGGAACATGCTCGCTGTGGTCTCCTCCTGCTCCGTTCTTTGCCACCTGCTCGGGCTGCTGTGCTCGACCACTTGAGAGGTGTCTTTGATGAGAGTGTCCGGGCTCACCTGGCTGCCCTGGATGAAAGCCCTGTGGCTGGTCCACCTCACCTTCGTCCACCTCCACCCTCCCATGTCCCTGCTGGGGGACCTGGTCTAGAGGACGTGGTGCAGGAAGTGCAGCAGGTGCTGTCTGAGTTTATCCGGGCTAACCCAAAGGCCTGGGCGCCTGTGATTAGTGCCTGGTCCATTGATCTCATGGGGCAACTGAGCAGCACATACTCAGGCCAACACCAGCGTGTGCCCCATGCCACTGGCTCTCTCAATGAACTGCTGCAGCTGTGGATGGGCTGTAAGGCTACACGCACATTAATGGACATCTATGTGCAGTGCCTCTCAGCTCTCATTGGTAGCTGTCCAGATGCATGTGTGGATGCCTTGCTGGATACTTCTGTTCAGCATTCCCCACACTTTGACTGGGTTGTGGCACATATTGGCTCCTCTTTTCCTGGCACCATCATCTCCCGAGTCCTCTCCTGTGGCCTTAAGGACTTCTGTGTCCATGGTGGGGCTGGAGGTGGAGCTGGTAGTAGTGGTGGAAGCTCTTCTCAAACCCCCTCTACAGACCCCTTTCCTGGATCTCCTGCTATCCCTGGAGAGAAACGGGTGCCTAAGATCGCCTCAGTTGTAGGTATCTTAGGGCACCTGGCCTCCCGCCACGGAGACAGCATCCGACGAGAGCTCCTACGAATGTTCCATGATAGCCTGGCAGGGGGTACTGGGGGCCGGAGTGGGGACCCCTCCCTTCAGGCCACAGTTCCCTTCCTACTGCAGCTGGCGGTCATGTCACCAGCTTTGTTGGGCACAGTCTCTGGAGAGCTCGTGGATTGCCTCAAGCCCCCAGCTGTGCTGAGCCAGCTGCAGCAGCACCTGCAGGGATTTCCCCGAGAGGAGCTGGACAACATGCTAAACCTGGCCGTGCACCTAGTGAGCCAGGCCTCTGGGGCAGGTGCCTACCGCTTGCTGCAGTTCCTGGTAGACACAGCTATGCCTGCTTCAGTCATTACCACCCAGGGCCTGGCTGTGCCAGACACCGTGCGTGAGGCCTGTGACCGGCTAATCCAGCTGTTGCTGCTGCACCTGCAGAAACTGGTTCATCACCGGGGAGGGTCTCTTGGGGAAGGGGTGCTGGGCCCACCCCCACCTCCCCGCCCAGTGCCCTTTTTAGATGCGCTAAGAAACCATGTTGGAGAGTTATGTGGAGAGACTTTACGACTGGAACGAAAGCGCTTCCTCTGGCAGCACCAGCTCTTGGGCTTGCTATCTGTCTATACCCGGCCTAGCTGTGGACCTGAGGCCTTGGGCCATCTACTGAGCCGAGCCCGAAGCCCTGAAGAGTTGAGTTTGGCCACCCAGTTATATGCAGGACTGGTGGTCAGTCTCTCTGGCCTCCTGCCCCTGGCCTTCCGAAGCTGCCTGGCTCGGGTGCATGCAGGGACTTTACAGCCTCCATTCACCGCCAGGTTCCTCCGCAACTTAGCATTGCTGGTGGGGTGGGAACAGCAGGGTGGTGAGGGCCCTATAGCCTTGGGGGCCCGGTTTGGTGAGTCTGCCTCAGCCCATTTGTCTGACCTGGCTCCTCTCCTGCTACATCCTGAGGAGGAAGTAGCTGAAGCTGCTGCCTCCCTCCTTGCCATATGTCCCTTTCCCCTAGAAGCCTTGTCCCCCTCCCAACTCTTGGGACTGGTGAGGGCTGGGGTGCACCGCTTCTTTGCCTCTCTGAGGCTGCATGGCCCCCTGGGTGTGGCCTCAGCCTCCCAGCTTCTCACTCGCCTCTCTCAGACCTCCCCAGCTGGGCTCAAGGCTGTTTTGCAGCTGCTCGTTGAGGGAGCCTTACACCGAGGCAACACAGAACTGTTTGGAGGGGAAGTGGATGGGGACAATGAGACTCTCTCAACTGTATCAGCTCCTTTGGCTTCTGCCTCCTTGTTGGACACTAACCGGCGACACACTGCAGCTGTGCCAGGTCCTGGAGGGATTTGGTCAGTTTTCCACGCTGGAGTCATTGGCCGTGGCCTAAAGCCACCCAAGGTTGTCCAGTCACGAAATCAGCAGGAAGTGACCTATAACACCCAGAGCCTCCTCAGCCTCCTGGTTCACTGCTGCAGTGCCCCTGGGGGTGCTGAATGTGGGGGTTGTTGGGGGGCTCCCATCCTGAGTCCGGAGGCAGCCAAAGCAGTGGCAGTGACTTTGGTGGAGAGTGTATGCCCTGATGCAGCTGGTGCTGAGCTGGCCTGGCCCCCCGAGGAACACGCCCGGGCCACTGTGGAGCGGGACCTCCGCATTGGCCGGCGCTTCCGGGAACAGCCCCTGCTCTTTGAGCTGTTAAAGTTGGTAGCAGCTGCTCCCCCAGCCCTGTGCTACTGCTCTGTGCTGCTGCGGGGGCTGTTGGCCGCCCTCTTGGGCCATTGGGAAGCCTCTCGCCACCCTGACACAGCCCACTCCCCCTGGCACCTGGAGGCGTCCTGTACCCTAGTGGCTGTCATGGCTGAGGGAAGCCTCCTGCCCCCAGCCCTGGGTAATATGCACGAGGTATTTAGCCAATTAGCACCTTTTGAAGTGCGTCTGCTGCTGCTCAGTGTCTGGGGCTTTCTGCGGGAGCATGGGCCCTTGCCCCAGAAGTTTATCTTCCAGTCTGAGCATGGCCGCTTCATCCGGGACTTCTCCAGGGAGGGTGGGGGTGAGGGTGGAGCCCATCTGGGTGTGCTGCACAGTGTCCTCCACCGCAACATCGACCGCCTGGGCCTTTTCTCTGGCCGTTTCCAGGCACCTCCACCGTCCAATCTCCTTCGGCAGGGAACATAGCCTTTTCTATGCTCTGGAAGCCCAGGGAGATTGAGCAGTCAGAGAGAAGGGACTAAGGTGCTACGGAAGGGTGAAGGTTTCTCTTCTAAGTCCTTGGCCTAAAGAGCGCTGTCACTTTTTTCCTCCCCCACCTTTTTTTCTAAATAAAATTTGCCAAGTTGAGAAAACCAGTCCAGTACTTCTGCCTGATGCTGACAGCGAGCAAAGTCGGACAGCGACTGGCTCTGGAAGTTCCCGCCCCTGGCCTCAAACCCCGCCCCTGGCTCCGCCGCCGCCAGCATTTAGAGTGTGTACTCCGCCAATGGGACAGCCGCCCGGCTGCGCTCTGCCCGAGCCAATCACAAGGCCGGAAGGGGCGGGGCCTAGGGTACGTGGCTCAACGCGCGGTGGGAGGGGAGGTTCGGGGTCAAGGAGCAAACCCGGTACAAGATGGCGGCGGTAGCGGCAGTGGCGGCGCGTAGGAGGCGGTGAGGAGCCCGGAACCTGGGGGCGCGCCCGGGACTCCCCTAAATCCCCCAAGCCCCATATCGCTCCTTCCTCTATGTTCTCCTGACACTCTGCCACCCCTGGCCTGGCGAGGAACCTGTGTTCCTCTGGAGTCAGCCTCAGTCACTTACGGTCTCCCCGCGGTAGATCCGCGCGATGTTGGGGGCCGTTACCTGTGCGGCTCCAGGCTCCTGCCTCGCAGCTTAGGAAGGCTGCAGCTATGTGCCTTTCTTGGTTTTAGCCTTTCTCAGCCGCCGCCCTCCTCTGGCGGCTCGCGGCGGTCAACGCCGCCGCCTCCTTCCTGCAGTGCGCGGGGCCGTTGGGGCGGGGGACAAGACGCGGCCTGGCCTTGGGGAAGGCAGCCTGCTGCCCTGCGGCCCCTCAGCCTGGCTGGAAACACCACGGCTGGCATTTATGCCTGCACTATCCTTCTTGCCCTACCCCCCAGGGTCCCAGACCCTCTCCCTGCCCTGTCTTCACTTGGACGCCAGCCCTGGCTAGTTCAGTGTCCACGGTCGCTGGGCACGACTGGGGCAGGATCCAGTAAGTTCACAGTCAGCCTGGATGATGTTGCCCAAACACAACATGTAATTGAATGGTTTGGTCTGCGTTCTCCAGTTTGTATTACCGGGGGGAAAAAACAGGTTCGAAACACATCACTAGCGCCACAGAGTTTACTAGCACCTAACGGTTGTATCAGGGTGGGAGAGGCGTGTAATGTCCGAAGCAGTGAAAAGGCGTGGATCGTAAACTCAGCTTTCTGGGAGCCTGTGATCTGAAACAATAAACAGGTGCAACTGACCCTGCTGCTCATTCCTGACTTTGGCTTGTGAACATCTCTTGTTTGGGGTATGCAAGACGTCCCGAGTTCCTAGGGCCTTCCAACAGGTCATATCTGAAAGATTCTTTAGAAATCCTATCCCCACTGGCATATCTCCAAACTAATTTTATAGACTGTGCAAATAGGCCCTAGAAGGTATTTGACTCGTACTTCTGATTACTGCTGCTTTGGCCAGGTGAACATGGGTTAGTGGCCCAGGGTGCCTGCTGCAGTCCCTCAGTCATGCATGCCTTACAGTTGAGTTTTCTGGTAGCATTTCTTCTGCTTGTTTTGCTAGTACCTCTTCCTGCTTGGCCTATTAAATTATGGTGCCTGGTGTTTTTCTCAATTTTCTGTCTGACCTGGTGTGGAGCAATCACTTTGCACATTCTTCTGGAGCTGGAGGGTTCACTGTTCTGTGATCTCCTTTCTGGTAATTTTCTTTACCTTTAGCTTTCAAGCAGATACTGAGGCTAATGCTAGATATCTAGATACAATGTGTATAGTAGACCCAGTCTTTAGTTACCTTATTATATGTTGTAAAATTGTATTGCTTAGAAGATCCCCTCTCCTCTCCGAGTTTGGAACACTTTCCTGGTCTGTCCACATCAGAGTCACTGGGAGAGCATGTTTAAAATGCAGTGTCTGAGGTTTGGGAATCTTGATTTAATAAGTACTGCAGGTTATTCTTAACAGATGCTAAAATTTAAGAACTATTTAGGATTTTCTCAGAATGGATGAATGAATTTTTTAAACTAACTTGTGTAGATAAGCCTATTAGTCCCCTTTCTGTCATTTGATAGCACATTGGAGAAGGTTCGGGAAGTGACAGTTTGTGATAACCTTGGGGTGATGGTCCTCAATGAGACATGCCCAGTTCATCCAAATAGTGATGGGTGTGCTGTATTGTGCTTTATGGTGAAGTACATGGGCCCCAAAGTCAGGCAGAACTGGGTTGAATCCTAGTTTCAACTCTTCCTAGCTGGTTAATGTTGGGTGAATTATTGAACTTTTTATACCTCCATTTTCCCATTTGGGAAAAAAACCCTAACACTATATTCACCAGGAAAACAATGAAAGAAAAGGAAAAGAAGTAGTGCATGTAAAGAAGTGGTTCTTGGCCAGGCGTGGTGGCTCACGCCTGTAATCCTAGCACTCTGGGAGGCCGAGGCGGGAGGATTGCTCAAGGTCAGGAGTTCAAAACCAGCCTGAGCAAAAGCGAGACCCCATTTCTACTAAAAAAAATAGAAAGAAATTAATGGGCAAACTAAAAATATATATAGAAAAAATTAGCCAGGCACGGTGGCGCATGCCTGTAGTCCCAGCAACTCAGGAGGCTGAGGCAGAAGGATTGCTTGAGCCCAGCAGTTTGAGGTTGCTGTGAGCTAGGCTGACACCACGGCACTCTGGCCTGGGCAAGAGAGTGAGACTCTGTCTCAAAAAAAATAAAATAAAAAATAAGTGGTTCTGCACCCTCTTTGCCCATTAGAGTTGTTTAGGGAGCTTTTAAAAAACTGATGCCCAGACTCCTCCTCAGGCCAATTAAGCCAAAATCTCTGGAGGTGAGACCAAAGCACTGTTACTTTTAGAAACTTCAGGCAGAATTAAAAACTAGTGATAATAAAGCAGTTAGCCAGGCCTCTGGGAGTACTTTGGGCCTCAATACATTTTAGCTATTGTTACTCTTTTTGGCCTTGGGTAGCGATGGTGGTGACTTGTTTTGAAGATAGAGGAGTGGAGATCAGAGGAGCAGGCTGCTCAGGGTGTAAGGGAAGTTAGGACCCTAGGAACTGTGACCAGCAGACTAGCTGAGGATACATCTTTAACTGTTTAACTCTGTATCCACCTGACGACTTGCCCAGGGAAAGGCATAGCTAGCTTGCTTTGTGTCTCTCTTCCATACACATGGTACTACCATTTCCTCTGGGACTGTCACTGCTCCTTTCCTCTGAGAGGCTGATGTAACCAGAGTCAATACCAGGGCCTCTGAAGGCCAAAGATCCTTTGTCTACTTTTTCTGCCTTTCAAAGGGAAGGTGTGAGTGAGCCAACTCCTCAGTCCTGACCCTTAACCCCATGTCTACTCTCCCTTGTTTTCTATATAATGTGACTCCATCTTTCTCCCTTCTTTCCTAAGCTGTTTTCTAGGGCTCTGACAGGAAGAGGCCTTTAATTCCAAAGGTGGGGCCCTTCCTGACCCCTGTGCTGATGTTCCCATTTTGTCCTTTTTCTTTCCCTAGGTCTTGGGCAGGTTTAGTACTGGCTTATTTAGGGGTCTGGCTGGGGATTACCCTTGCTGTGGATAGAAGCAACTTTAAGACCTGTGAAGAGAGTTCCTTCTGCAGGTATGATATGTCTGGGAGAATGGGATGGAAAGTAGTGTAATGTGGGAGGTCTATGACAGATGGGGTAGCTTGAGGACACTGCTGATGACAGAAGGACCTAGGGACATTGTGGGTGCCCCTCTTGCCCCATCCTACTTCCCAACTGTTCCACTTGGCAGGCGGCAGCGAAGCATACGTCCAGGCCTCTCTCCATACCGAGCCTTGCTGGACTCTCTGCAGCTTGGTCCTGATTCCGTCACAGTCCATCTGATCCATGAAGTCACCAAGGTCAGACAAGACAAGGAGGGATGGGAAATGGCTGAGTGGTAATTTGGGAAGGGGGAGCCTGGAGCCAACATCTGTCCTAGCCTAATCTTGGGACTTTTGGGTGAAGAAATCTGATCGCAGGTCCCTTAGGCAAAGGGCTTAAAGGAGGGGACCCCTCTGAAGGAAATGGGTTCAGAGGGCATTTCATGGTTTAGTCCCTCTTCTTTTTCCAGATCCAAACCTTTGTTCCCACAGGTGTTGCTGGTGCTGGAGCTCCAGGGACTTCAAAAGAACATGACTCGCATCAGGATTGATGAGCTAGAGCCCCGGAGACTCCGATACCGTGTGTCAGATGCTTTGGTGGCTGATCCTCCCACAACTTGGTAAATTTTTCCTAAGAAACATATCCATCTCCATGGCCCTGTTTTGGGTGGCTGACTTTCTTTTCCACATTAGGGTAATATTTGACTAGCACCTCACCACTCCTCAACCTGTCCCCATCTCTCCCTCTCTTTCTCTTACTTTCTCTTTTACCCTTTATCTGCATTCATTCAGCAAACAGGTATTGCTGCTGCTTCTGTGCCAGGCCTGGGTGAGGTGCTGGTGATACAAGAGGGAATAAACCAGGCACAGATCTTGCCCTCTGTGTCCCTGCTTGGTTCCTCCCTCTCCCTTTCCTTCTTTTTCTTTTTCTTTTTCTTTTCTTTTCTCTTCCTTCCTTCCCTCCCTTTTTCTCAGATACTCAGAATAGCATTACTCAAATTCTTGAGTCATTACACCCTGTCTTCATTGTTCCATGCACGGCTTTCTCTTAAGTGCTTAAGGAAAAAAATGTAGTAAACATTCCACTCTGTAAACTCTCCCTTCAGCCCATATGCTCCTCTCTATAATGTATCATTGACTCTGCCAGAGGTGATCTTTATTCTGAAGTTTATCATTCTCTTGCTTTTTCTTGTTTGTACAATTGTATTTTGTTTATATACATATATACATGTGCACATATGTGTCTATGTGCCTAAGCAATATGTTATGTGGTTTTATTTGTTTTTGAGCTATAAAGGGAAAGGATCTTAGTGAATGTGGTCTTCTGGGATTTCCTTATTTCCACATAACTTTAATTCTGTTGCATGTAACTTTAGTTTATTCATTTTTAGTGCTGCATAATATTATGTTATATGAATATACCCAAACTTTTTAATATTAATCCATTTCTATGTTGATAGGCATTTGGGTTGTTTCCAGTGTTTTGCTATCCAGAGTGTTGGCATGAACATTCTTGTACATGTCCCCGATTATCCTTGTGCAGGAGTTTCTCTTTTGTGTTTAGCCAGGAAAGGAACTTCAGTGTTATAGAATATCGAGATGATCAACTTTCCAAGATAAAGCCAAAGTGATTTATGAGAGGCCTCATTGATCTACATCCTTTGCAACACTTAGTACTGTTGGACTTAATTTTTGTCAGTAGGTAGAATGGGTATAAAATGGTATCATCTGGTGGTCTTGGGTTGGTTGTCTTTCCCAGTTTATTAATGAGAAAAAGCACCTCTTTATATGTTTGTCATTCTGGTTACTGTTCTGTAAAATGGTAGTTCACAACTTATGCCCATTATTCTTTAATGTTTGTTCATATTGATTTATAGAATTCGTTAAATAGTCTTACTACTGATTCTTTATCACTTACATGTATTGCAGTTATCTTTCCTTTGGTTGTAGCTTATCTTTTTACTTTCCTAAAGGTGTTTTGAAAAAAAAAAAACCAACTTTTTATTTTAGAATAGTTTTAGTTGCAAGGAAAGTTAGTTATAGGAAAATTGCAAGAATATTATGAGAGTTCCTCTGTGCCCTGCAACCAGTTTCCCCTGTTGTTAACATTACTGTGGTTGATTTGTCATACCTAATGAGCTGATAGTGATACATTATTATTAAATAAAGTGCATATTTTACTTAGGTTTCCTTAGTTTTTATCTAATATTCTTTTTCTATTCTAGGATCCCATATAGGATACCCTATTACATTTAGTTTTCATGTGTCTTTTGGATCTTCTAGACTGACTTTCCTTGTTCTTGATGATCGTAAGGGTGTCTTGATAAATAGACATTCCTAATTTTTTTTTTTTTTTTTTTGAGACAGAGTCTGCTCTGTTGCCAGAGCTAGAGTGCAGTGGCATGATCATAGCTCACTGCAACCCCAAACTCCTGGGCTCAAGTGATCCTCCTGCTTCAGCCTCCTAAGTAGCTAAGACTACAGGCGTGTGCCACCATGCCTGGCTAATTTTTCAATTTTTTGTAGAAATGAGATCTTGCTCTTGCTCAGGCTGATCTTGAACTTCTGGTCTCAAGCAATCCTCTTGCCTCAGCCTCCAGAGTGCTATGATTATAGGCGTGAGCCATTGTGCCCTGCTGATATTCCTAATTTGTCAAATTTATTATGTATTAGTCTTTTACCTTTTTTTTTTTTCCTCTTTTCAGAACTCTAACCTATTAGATGTATCAGTCTTTTACCTTCTGGTGTTAGCCTTTTCTGTGTTATGTTTAAATAATCCTTCTCTACCTCAAGATCAGAACAATATTTGTTTATATTTTCTTCTAAAGCTTTTGCCTTTAAGTTTTAAGTCATAATCTTTCTGGAGTTTATATCTGGTAAGACATAGCAATATGATATTATTTTTTTCCTATGTGAGAAATCTATTTTTCCAACTCCGTTATTGAATAGTCTTTCTTCACTGATCTGATATGCCACTTCTATTACATTTCAAAGTAAGTATGCATGGGTCTGTTTCCAGGCTCTTTATTTGGTCAGTATTCTGGGTTCCCTTGATCAATTTGTCTATCCCTGCACTGTTACCACACTGCCTATTGCTCTTAGCAGGTCCCCCTTTCTTCTGAAGTGTAGTGACCACTCTTGGCCCTTTGCACTTCCTTATATTCCTTTCAATCTCTTCCCCAGGCTTTCTGTCTCTGGCCGTGATGACAACAGTGTGGAGCTAACGGTGGCTGAAGGACCCTACAAGATCATCTTGACAGCGCATCCATTCCGCCTTGACCTACTAGAGGACCGCAGCCTTTTGCTCAGTGTTAATGCACGAGGACTCTTGGATTTTGAGCACCAGAGGGCTCCCAGGGTCTCGTGAGTACAGGAGTTGGGACTGCAGGTTGCCTAGTGTGAAACAGCCTAAGGGTGTTGTGGGGTCTGGCATTGGGTTCCTGGGAGGAGACAGGGTGGCAGGACAGTGAGGTAGGGGCTGGGGACAGGGAGAGGCTGTCTATTAGGGAGGGTAGAAACCAGACCCGGGTTGCAGTTTTCTCCATTTCCTGTACAGACCAGGAGGCAGTCACTTTTGTCCCTGAGCTGTACCCTGGGCATCTCGATCTCTGGGGTGCCTGCCTGGGTCTACCTCTCCCTCTTCCCCTTCTCATATCATCACATTTCCCCATTTCCCAGATTTATTTTCTTCCTTTTTATTTTTTATTTTTTTGGTTTCTTTTTCCCCCATCTCTGGAAGTTTGTCCACTGAAACTCACTTTTATGTTTCTGTTTTTGTGTTGGTTTTGTGCCTCCTTTTCCCCTTCCCTACCCATCTCCTCCTGCCCCAGTTTCTCGGATAAAGTTAGTCTCACGCTCGGTAGCATGTGGGATAAGATCAAGAGCCTTTTCTCTAGGTAAATCCACGGCCACTGGTACTGTATCTGTTCCTCTGCCCTTACCCACCCTTCACTCTGGTCCACAGGGGAAGGGGCCCCAGACCTTTCATGCCTTGCCTTTCACTCAACCCCCTTTCCCCAGCTATGTGCTATCTGTTCCCCTGTTTTCTGTTCCTGGCTGGGAGCCCCATGGGAGAAGGAAGATACAATGTTAGAAATCTGTAAGGAACATAGGGAGCTTACTGCTTTGCCAAGGGGTGGGCGGAGAGATGCTGCCTATTGCTGGGGTTCCTGGCTCTCAGCTGGGGTGTGGCTGAGTTTCTGGGCAGAGCTGCATGCCAGCTGCCCTTGAAAGCATTCTTTGGCAGAACCTCTTGAAGTCCCTGTGTATATCTGTAAAGGCTTGGTATAGTATGACCCACTTGCCTTTGCAAAACCCTTGTGTCAGGCCAAGAGGCTGAGGGTATTTGGGGCCAGAGTCATTCTGTGGAGGCAGCAGAGCCAGGATTGGCATTCAGAACCCAGGCCCCTGAACCATCCTGCCTATCTCTTCTGGGATGCTGGCAGAGGCTGTTGATTTGGGCCTGTGTGTGGAAAGCACCTCCTGGTGGCATTTACTCTTCATTTCCCTTTCTCATTCCTCTCCCCATCCTTTACCAACTTATCTGCTCACTGGGGGGTCCCTCTCCAGCCTTTAACATTCAGTCCCTTCTTCCAATGCCTTCGTTCCTTTGGACCCTTGGCTCTCTATTCCCCTACCCCTCCTTCCACTAGCCCCTCGTCCCTGCCCCCTCTGGATTGGAGCAGACAGCTCTCCTACCTTCCAGGCAAGGATCAAAAGACCCAGCTGAGGGTGATGGGGCCCAGCCCGAGGAAACACCTGGGGATGGTGACAAGGCAAGTCCGGTGGGTGGGCAGGGGGGTGGTTGGAGGATAGGGCTGAGTGGGAGGTTGGATGGAAATGGCCCACAAGAAACTTGAACTTACTCTTGTCATCATGGATGGGATTTAGAAAACGGGAATGGGAAGAGAGAACTGGTGTATGATTGGGTAGTGGTCCACTTTCCTCCTTACAGCCAGAAGAGACCCAGGGGAAGGCAGAGAAAGATGAGCCAGGAGCCTGGGAGGAGACGTTCAAAACGCACTCTGACAGCAAGCCGTATGGTGAGGGGCTGGGAGAGCCTTGGGCAGGGGTGCAGGGAGTCCTTGCCAAGCAGCAGCTCTGGAGCTTGTCCTTTGCTTTTTTTTCTACCAGGCCCCATGTCTGTGGGTTTGGACTTCTCTCTACCAGGCATGGAGCATGTGTATGGGATCCCTGAGCATGCAGACAACCTGAGGCTGAAGGTTACTGAGTGAGTCCACGGTGACATCAGGATTGGGAATGGAGGGGCAAGAAGAAATCAGGGCTTTGGGAAGATGTGCATGAAGATTGTTTACTCCAGACAAGCCTGGATCACTGCCTGTGCCTGGGTCACCTTTGGTGATCAGAAAAGTCATCTTTGAGAAAGGGCAGAGGAGCCAGTTCATATCTCTTACCTGTGTCTATGGGGTGGGGGTTGCATATGCTGCAACCTGCGGCAAATTATCAGCCCACGTCTGTCTGTCTGCCTGCAGGGGTGGGGAGCCATATCGCCTCTATAATTTGGATGTGTTCCAGTATGAGCTGTATAACCCTATGGCCCTGTATGGGTCTGTGCCTGTGCTCCTGGCACACAACCCTCAACGTGACTTGGGCATCTTCTGGCTCAATGCTGCAGAGACCTGGGTTGATATATCCTCCAACACTGCAGGGAAGGTGAGAGCACAGGCACAGGGAGAAAGGACAGAGTGAGCCTTCTAGGCCTTGAGACAAATGGGTATTAGTTTTGAAGAGCCTGGGAGGATAGCCTATTTGGGGACCGGGTAGAAGAAGGGGCCCTGGGCCTGATGTGCAGCATCTGAGTTCCCTAGTCACTCCTAGAAGACACACAGTTATGGGGAAGGCATTGCCCTTTCTGGACTGAGGGGATACACTTTTATCAGTACATTCTGTGCTAGGCACTCTTCTAGGTGCTGGGGATATAGTACTAACCAAGGTTGGAAAGGTCCTGACTCCCAGGGAGGAAGACAGATGTTAATCTGGTAACAAAGGAGGCAAGATGAGTTCAGGGGCGGTAAGTGCTAACAAAGACTTGAAATGGTCATGGGATGGGGGTGGGGGATGTTTTACTTTAGACAGTGTGGTCCAGGAAAGCCTCCCTGAGGAGGTGATGTTTAATTTCAACCAAAGTGACTCACAGAAGCCAGCTGTGTGTAGATTCTGAGGAGAAAATTGGGGCTTTATTCTTGTGGTTGGATGAGAGGGCTGGTGACTGACCTCCCTCTGGTTCCCTATACAGACCCTGTTTGGGAAGATGCTGGACTACCTGCAGGGTTCTGGGGAGACCCCACAGACAGATGTTCGCTGGATGTCAGAGACTGGCATTATTGATGTCTTCCTGCTACTTGGGCCCTCCATCTCTGATGTCTTCCAGCAGTATGCCAGTCTCACAGGTACATGGTGTTCCCACTCTATCAGCTGACAGCCTCATTTTTCTGCCCTTTTCTTTCTGAGAGGGTGATTCTACACATTTTCAGAGGTTCTGTGCCCCAGCTTGTACCCTTCCATTTCTGGGTATTGGACCTGATCCCCATTGTGACCCCGTCCCCTGATGAACCTGCAGGGACCCAGGCATTGCCCCCGCTCTTCTCCCTGGGCTACCACCAGAGCCGCTGGAACTACCGCGACGAGGCTGATGTGCTGGAAGTAGATCAGGGCTTTGATGATCACAACCTTCCCTGTGATGTCATCTGGCTGGACATTGAACATGCTGATGGCAAGCGGTACTTCACCTGGGATCCTAGCCGCTTCCCTCAGCCCCGCACCATGCTTGAGCACTTGGCCTCCAAGAGGCGGAAGGTAAGATGCTTGGTCTTCTCAGGCTAAGGCTGAGGCATAATAGGCCTAGAGTGCTGTGACCATCCACGTTCCTTGCCCCCAGCTGGTGACCATTGTGGACCCCCACATCAAGGTGGACTCTGGCTACCGAGTTCATGAAGAGCTGCGGAACCTGGGGCTGTACATTAAAACGCGGGATGGTTCTGACTATGAGGGCTGGTGCTGGCCAGGTAGGCAGGCCCAGAATTGGGGGAGAGGCGATTGGGAGGCCAGGGATGTAGAATGGCGGCTCTTTCACCCCTTAGAGGGTTTACAGCCACCCTTAACCTCTTCCAGGCTCAGCTGGTTACCCTGACTTCACCAATCCCACCATGAGGGCCTGGTGGGCAAACATGTTCAGCTATGACAATTATGAGGTAGAGAAAGCCTTGCCCCTTGACTTACATCTGTCTTTCCCACCCTGCTGCCCTGAATCAGTCTTTCTCTGCTTGCAACCCTGCTTTGATTGGTTGCCTGTAATGTGTCGGGGGGCCTTGATGATCCTGGTAGGGCCCTGAAAAATGCATCTTTCTAGATTTCTAGGAGCTTTCTGCACTAACATTGTGTTCTTCCTCCCCTCTGTCTTTCTGGCCCCATTTTCTGCCTGTGTTCCTAGGGCTCAGCTCCCAACCTCTATGTCTGGAATGACATGAACGAACCATCTGTGTTCAATGGTCCCGAGGTCACCATGCTCAAGGATGCCCAGCATTATGGGGGTTGGGAGCATCGAGATGTGCATAACATCTATGGCTTCTATGTGGTAAGGGGCTGAGCCAGGAGAATTGGTGGAAAGAGGGAAAACAGGGCCCAGAGACTGAGGCCCAGGGAACTTGCAGATGACAGCTGGCTTCTGCTCCTCACTCTTCCTCTTCTCTCTTTCCCCACCTAGCACATGGCAACGGCTGATGGGTTGACACTGCGTTCTGGGGGCATAGAACGCCCCTTTGTCCTGAGCAGGGCTTTCTTTGCTGGCTCCCAGCGCTTTGGTAAGATCTGGAGAATGGAGCTGTGGCAGAATGGTGTGAATGCTAGACTGCAAGACGCATGGGCCTGGGCCTGGCTCTCCAAGGAATCTTTCCACGTAGCTGTCTTCTGAGAGTTGCACACTGCATCTTCCCAGCTGTGCACTTTAAGGGAAGCCAGGAGTGGAAGGTCTAGTCCCCCCCTCCCCGTTCAAGTGTTCTTGTGAACTCTGCCATCTTTAGCAGGGTCCTAGGGGCCCCAGAATAGATGTAGCCAGTCAGAGAGGCCAGCAATATAGAAGGCCAAGCCCTTTCACCGTGTGCAAGCTCCCACCCCCTTGTCTTCCTTAGGAGCCGTGTGGACAGGGGACAACACTGCTGAGTGGGACCATTTGAAAATCTCTATCCCTATGTGTCTCAGCATGGGGCTGGTGGGACTTTCCTTCTGTGGGGGTAAGTGGGGGAGGAATTTGGGATCTTGGTTTGGTGGGAGAGGGACAGAGTGGAGGGCACAGGACCTAGGCATGAGCAAAAAGCTGAGAGTCCACAGTGACACCCTGGGAAGCTCCTCAGGCAGCATCTCTTTTCCAACCTGCTTTCTCCCTCCCCTCTCCCAGCGGATGTAGGTGGCTTCTTCAAAAACCCAGAGCCAGAGCTGCTTGTACGCTGGTACCAGATGGGTGCCTATCAGCCATTCTTCCGAGCACATGCCCACTTGGACACTGGGCGACGAGAGCCATGGCTGTTACCATCTCAGCACCGTGACATAATCCGAGATACCTTGGGCCAGCGGTATTCCCTGCTGCCTTTCTGGTACACCCTCTTCTATCAGGCCCATCGTGAAGGCATTCCTGTTATGAGGTGAGGCATTCAGTTTGGTCTTTGGAGAGTGGGCTGAGGTGGTTGGGGGACGTGAGGGACTGGGATGCATCTCTGGGCCTCTTTCTTCACTCACCAGGGCATTGTAAAGGAGGGAATTTGATTTCAAAGTCAAGAGTGAAGGGGAAGGCTGGGTGCAGTGGTTCATGCCTGTAACTAGCACTGTGGGAGGTTTAGATAGGAGTATTGCTTGAAGCCAGGAGTTTGAGACCAGCCTGGGCAACATAGCAAGACCCCATCTCTCCAAAAAATAGAAAAAAACTAGCTGGGTGTGGTGGCACACACCTATAGTCCCAGCTACTCAGATGGCTGAGGTAGGATTCCTTGAGCCCAGGAGTCTGAGGTTGCAGCACTCTAGACCAGGCAATAGAGCAAGACCCTGTCTCAAAAAAAAGAAAAGAAAAAAAAGTGGAGGGGAGACTATCAGGGATGAATAATAGCAGTAAACATCTAAAGAAAACTGCCAACAGTCACAAGCTCTTCAACAAAAATAAAAGGGTAATGGATACCTTTCCATAGGTACACTTAAAAAGCCTTTTTGAGAAGGCCATGTGAGATGAAGCCTGAATGATGAATGAGAGACTTTTGTGATGTAGAGGAAGAATCTTCTAAGCAGAAGGGACTGCAAGTGGAAAAATCTGAAGTGAAAATGAGTTTGTTGTGTTCCAGGAATAGAAGGAAGCCAGTGTGTCTTGGGAAATGGTACCAGAGGGATAGCTAGGAGTTGAGATTAAGAAGAAAATGTGGAGTTAGGCTGGGGAAGGGGTAACAACAACAACAAAAAAAGGAAAGTATGATGTGCTCCTGGAGGGCCTTGCAGGCCAGGGCAATTAGAAGTGTGTGAGGAGGCCACAGGCAGGCTGTTGTGCATAACAGTTTGAGGAGGGAGCAGGGAAGAAGAGGCAGTGATGGCTTAGGAAGTTCAATGACCAGGGGTGAGTTGCATAGCCAAGGCGTGAACCCTGACCAGACTGACTGTGAACCCTGACCAGACTGACTGGATTCGAGCTCCTTGGTCTTCCTCTGTGCTATTCTTATTGCAAATTCTTGACTTTGACTTTTATTGAAATGGAAATGTCTTCCTTCTTGTCTTGCTTCATTCCTAGGCCCCTATGGGTACAGTATCCTCAGGATGTGACTACTTTCAGTATAGATGATCAGTTCCTGCTTGGTGAGAAATGGGGAGGACAGCTGGTGGTGGGTTGGCATTGGGCTAAAAAACACTTGTGGGAACTTTGTCTGCAAATGCCCGGGGAGGGAGGGGTAAGTGAGGCTGGTGGTGCAAGGGGTAGGCGCTTTCATGCTCCCTGCTCTGGGATTCCCACAGTTCAGAGATGATTCTGGTGTGTTTTAGGGGACGCATTGCTGGTTCACCCTGTATCAGACTCCGGGGCCCATGGTGTACAGGTCTATCTGCCTGGCCAAGGGGAGGTGAGTTAAGGAAGGGCATGGTGGAGAAAGATGGTGGAAGTCAAAGGGGGCAAACAGGATGGTGCCCTGTGTACTGAGTGATCGCAGTATCTTACCCCTTCTCTCACCCACAGGTATGGTATGATGTTCAAAGCTACCAGAAGCATTATGGTCCCCAGACTCTGTACCTTCCTGTAACTCTAAGCAGTGTGAGTATGCCTGGCCCAGCTGCCAGCTCCATCTGCTTGTAAGTTTCCAGAAGGGGGAGAGAAAATTGTGCTTTAGGTTCCAGTACTTAAGTGGGCACAGATGGGCAAGAGCAAAAAATGCTATGGGCCCCAAGGTTGGACAAGGGGGTGACTTCATCCCAGCACTGCTCTTGCCCTAGATACCTGTGTTCCAACGTGGTGGGACAATTGTGCCTCGATGGATGCGAGTTCGGCGTTCTTCAGACTGTATGAAGGATGACCCCATCACTCTCTTTGTTGCACTCAGCCCCCAGGTGAGTGCACAGGCAGGGAGCTTCCTCAGCCATGCCTGCCTTCCTAGAATTCAGTCCCCTGGGGTTGTGCCCCTTACTTCCTCTTGGGCTCAGGCACTCACCTATCTCACTTCCTGCTCAGGGTACAGCCCAAGGAGAGCTCTTTCTGGATGATGGGCACACGTTCAACTATCAGACTCACCATGAGTTCCTACTGCGTCGATTCTCATTCTCTGGCAACACCCTTGTTTCCAGGTAATGGGGTACCCATTCTTTGTTGGCTGCCTCCAGAGGAGGCTGGACCTCAGGTTTGGTCACAGCCCACTGTGCTCTTTTTCTCACATCCTGACCTTGCTTTGGCTCTTCTCCTGCTGCTGTAACATTTCTCCCCCTGATGGGCATCTGCTTTTGCCACCTCTAGCTCAGCAGACCCCAAAGGCCACTTTGAGACACCAATCTGGATTGAGCGGGTGGTGATAATAGGGGCTGGAAAGCCAGCAGCTGTGGTACTCCAGACAAAAGGTGAGTGACTGATCTGGCCCAGGATGGGGAAAGGGGAAGCAGGGGCAGGGTTGAGGATGGTCTTACCTGTAGGAATGTAGTTGCTATGCTATAGCCTTTTGCTATGACTGTGACTCCTTTTTCTTCCCCTCCTAGGATCTCCAGAAAGCCGCCTGTCCTTCCAGCATGACCCCGAGACCTCTGTGTTGATCTTGCGCAAGCCTGGTGTCAATGTGGCATCTGACTGGAGTATTCACCTGCGATAACCCAAAGGATGTTCTGGGCTGTGGGGAGGGGAGCGGTGGTGGTGAGAGTTACTCTTTCTTCTGCCTTGGAGTTTGACTCTCCCCAGACTTCACCATTCTTATCCCAAGACCCAGATTCTGCCAACATTTGGGCAGGATGAGAGGGCAGACCCTGGGTTCCAAATTCCTCTTATAATCTGACTTCTCCCACTCCTTTGATACCAAGCCTTTTCCCTTCATCTTCCCAACTTCATCCTGTTGCTCTAACTGGAGCACAATCACTTGTGAAGATGTGAGGACCATGGGGCCCTTGCCACCTTTTCTCTTTTCCTTCTTTGGGGGCCCCAAATCTCCCCCAGACCCTAACCATTCATGCCTCCTGTGTGTTGATGCCATTTCTTGGAAGAAGATGAGGGCAGTGAGCTTTAGGGCTCCTTTTCTCCTTTCTCTTCTCTCTCCACCAGAACTGTGCTCTCCCTCCTTTTATTTCTTCCTCCTGGCTCTACTTTGTCAGTCCTCCCCATTCTATGCCCCACTGATACACTGGGACCACCCCTTACCTGGTAAGGGATGAGTGGATCAAAGGAGTGGGGTTGCTGGAGAACCTTTTCCCTTTCATTTCAACCTTTTCCCCTCCCCTATTCCTTCTAGAGCTGCTGCAGTTCTGACAGGGGCAGTTCTGCCTCCCCTGTCCCTTGGGGGAAAGAAGTTTCCACCCCTCCTTAAGAGGGGATGGGCATTAAACTTCTTTTGCTCCCTTCTTGTCCCCTTGAGGGGCATTCAAGATGGAGAAATCAGTTGTGGTTTCATTGAATCACGGTCACCTGTATTTATTGCTGGGAGAAGGCTGAGGGTGGGGGGAGATGATCATGTGTGCCCAGGGTTGGCCTGAAGCCCTGGGTGGGGGGTGGGGAGGGCTAATGGGGAACCAGGGGGAATATTTGGGGGATTTTTTTTTTACTTCCTCTTGGCCCCCAGCTGTGACAGGTTTTGATAAAAGGAGAAACAATAAAGGGATAAACTATAACTCAGGTGTCTGGATTCTGGTTCTAGCCTGAGGCATAGATCCTAGAAGCCCAAGGGCCTGACATTTTCATCTGGTTTCAACATAAGCATCATTGATTTGGCAAAATGAGCAAGCTCAGGCCTTCCTCAGCTTACTAGATGCAAATATTTTCATAGAAGAGCCCAGGAAGCTCATCACATTTTAGTAGGCCTTGTTAGCAGGTGGTCATGAGAGCCATAGGGTCTTCGATAGAAATAGCTGTAAGGTCAAATGTTCTCACTGAAGCCTGCTTCTTTTTAGTTAATGGCACTTTTTAAAACTTCCCATTGTTTTAGTGACAGGAAATAGTTTCCTTTATTTTATAGACTGACCACAGGCCTAGAGATTATTTTACAAGAATATTGGGGGTTTTTGGGTTTTTTGTTTTTGCTCAGACTATCCTCCATACCAGGAGAAACGGGGGTTTTTGTTTCGATTTGTTTTTGTTTTTTTAGGAAAAATGACTGCTAAGGATGGCTTGTACTTGTGAGGAAGTAGGGGATGAGTTTATGGAATTCCCCAGCTACGGAAATCCTTCCAATCAATTCCCTAGGAGGTAGCCCACTGCCTTGGCACCCTTGTTGTTATATGTTGAAGAAATGTGAGCCAAAGGAACAGTACAGATCCTGGAATCAGGTGTCCATGTCTATAGAAAGAACACAGAAAATTGCCCTATTGGAATGACATAGTTTTTGTCAACCTTAGTTTCTTATCTATAAAATGGGAACAATACTTCTTATCGGGTGCTGTGACTGCCAGGTAGACGCATAAGGAGAAAACCGACGCAGAGACTGGATTTCTCATGCAATTATGTGTTAAAGGGGCGGTTCGAGGTAGGTCCCACGTGCTCCCACCCGCGCTTCTGACTGCCGGCTACGCGCACTTGACACGCCGGATATGACGTAGCCGTTCCGTGGTTCCCGGAACCAGGCGGTGGGACGGGAAATTAACTTGAAGGGCCACTAGATGACCGGAAGTGGGCCCAGGGCCGCGCTGCAGGCCCCTTCTCCCTGGAGGAGGTCCGGGAGCGCGAGGAAGGCGGGACGCAGGGCGGGGCCGCTGCAGGGGCGGGGCCTGCGGGCGCGCGAGGGGCGGGGACCCCTCGTCCCCTCCCCAGCTAGCCTGCTCGGGCGCCCGCGGCGGCGCGGCCATGAAGCTGAAGCTGAAGAACGTGTTTCTCGCCTACTTCCTTGTGTCGATCGCCGGTCTCCTCTACGCGCTGGTGCAGCTCGGTGAGCGGGGCGGGGCGGGGGTGCGGCGGGCCGGCAGGAGGGCGCCCGCCGCCTTGCATCCCGCCCTGGGGATGAATCCCCGGCAGACACCATTCATCCTGCTCGGCCCTCCGGACAGCCCTCTGCGGCCGGTCGCGGACGCTCTCCCCTCTCTAGAACGCTCCGCGGCTTCCTGCCGCACCTCGGATGAAATCCAGACTCCTTCCCAGAGCCTGCAAGGCCTTGCATGTTCCTGCCGCTGTCTGCCTTTCCAACCCCGTTCCCCACTCATCTCCCTCCGCTCTGCTCCAGCCACATTGGCTACTTGACAGTTTCTCGAAAACCCCACGCTCATTGCTCTCTCAAGCTCTTAAACTGTTCCCTCTGCCTGCGGCGCTTTTCTCCCAGGTCTTCCCGGGCTGCCTTTCTCATCCTTCAGGTCTTAGCTGAAATGTCACCTCCTCAGAGAGGCCTTCCCTGACCACTAAGCTAAAGTAACCCTTCTTATTCCTGATTCCCTTTTATTCTCTATCCTTTTTATTGTCTTTATGGTCCTTATCACAATTTGTAATGGTTTTACTAATTTGTTTTTCTGATTAGCGTCTGCTTCCTCCACTAAACTGAAAGCTTCGTGAGGGCAGGGACGATGTCTGTTTTGTTCCCTGGTGTATCCACAGCACCTACTGCAGTGCCTCCTAGGAGTATTCAATAAATATTTATCCAATGATGGAATCAATGAATTTAATGACGAGTCTTTGGTCACACAGCCAAGGGAACAGACTGAACCCTGCCTCCTATATAGGGATTTAGGGACATTGCCACTTTGTGATCCTCAGGTATTAGGTCATTAAATATGAAATGTCCGGTTTTGAATCAAAAGTGTTTTTTTGTTTGTTTTTTTAGACAGAGTCTCACTCTGTTGCTTAGTCTAGAGTGCTGTGGCATTGTGGCATCAGCCTAGCTCACAGCAACCTCAAATTCCTGGGCTCAAGCAAACCTCCTGAGTAGCTGGGACTACAGGCATGTGCCACCATGCCTGACTAATTTTTTCTATATATATATTTTAGTTGTCCAGCTAATTTCTTTCCATTTTTTTTAGTAGAGACGGGGTCTTGCTCTTGCTCAGGCTGGTCTCGAACTCGTGAGCTCAAACGATCTGCCCACCTCGGCCTTCCAGAGTGCTAGGATTACAGGCATGAGCCACGGCGCCCGGCCCCAAAGTGTAGTTTATTATCTCAGACAAGAAGCAGTATGCACCTAATCTGTCGACACGATTTCACCATCTTAACAGTAGCTTGTTGAGAATTCAATATTTTTCCTTGTAAGAAGTGTTCCAAAGCCTGGAAGAAGTGGTAGTCAGTTGGTGCAAAGTCTGGTGAATACAATGCATGACAGTTTCCAAGTCCAGCTGCTGTAGGTTGAGCAGCGTTGTTTGTGCAACATGTGGTTGAGTGTTGTCTTTCCAGAGGATTGGCCTGTCTCTATTGACCAGTCTTGGCTGCTTAATTGCAAGCATGCTAATCATTTCGTTCAATTGGTTGCAGTAGACTTCCATCATAATCGATTGATCAGGTTTCATGAAGCTATAGTGGATAATACCAGCACTGCACTACCAAACAGACACCATTTGCTTTTTTTGATGAATATTTGGTTTTGGACTGCGTTTCAGCATTTCATCTTTATCCAACCATTGTGCCGCACGCTTGTGATTGTCAAAAAGAATCCATTTTTCATCACACATAACAATATGGTGTAGAAATGGTTCACTTTTATGTTATGACACCAAAGAAAGGCTTTGAAACGATTTATCTTCCTATGCTCATTTAATTCATGTGAAATTCATCTAACCAGCTTCTTTACCTCACTGGTTTGTTTCAAATGGTCCAATATTGTTGGAATAGTAATGTCAAACCTTCCTGTTGATTCACGCGTAGGTTGAGATGGATTTGCTTCCATCTACAGTTTTCAGTTCATCATTATCCACCTTGGTCTCAGGTTGCCCACATGGCTCATTTTCAAGATTAAAATAACAAGAATGGAACTTCTCAAACCATCAATGCACTACTGTGTGTTCATTAGCCACATCCTTCCCAAACACTTTGTTGATATTTTTGAGGTGTCTGCACTCCATTGGTTCCATGATGGAATTCATATTAAAAAATAACACGAATTTGGTTTCACAAAAATTCCCCTTAAAAAATTTTGAAAGAGGCCGGGCGAGGTGGCTCACGCCTGTAATCCTAGCACTCTGGGAGGCCCAGGCGGGTGGATCGCTCGAGGTCAGGAGTAAACCAGCCTAAGCAAGAGCGAGACCTCATCTCTACTAAAAATAGAAAGAAATTAATTGACCGACTAAAAATATATATATACAAAAAATTAGCCAGGCATGGTGGTGCGTGCCTGTAGTCCCAGCTACTCGGGAGGCTGAGGCAGTAGGATCGCTTGACCCCAGGAGATTGAGGTTGCTGTGAGCTAGGGACGCCACGGCACTCACTCTAACCTGGACAACAAAGTGAGACTCTGTCTCAAAAAAAAAAAAATTTTTTTTTGAAAGATAATTACAAGCCAAAACATGCGTTTGAAAGACTGAGAATGTGCCTTCACAATAAAAATAAAATAAGAAGCATCAAAATGAAATGTCAGAGATATCACCTGCCAAACTTAGTACTTAAGGAAATTGGACATTTCATACTTAACCTAATATTTGAAAGACTGTCCTGTTTAATGGTTTTGACTTGTTTGTTATGAGTCCAGAAGGCAAAATTAGGGCCAGCAGGTAGAAAGGATGGAGGCAGATAATCAGCTTAATATCCAAATGAATATTGTAATAGATGGAATTTATTAAAGATGGAGAGAAGCTGCTAATTGAGACAACGACTTCCCCACACCAGGGTGTAGAAAAGGTTACTAGAGAAGTCCTGTGTGGATTCGTGCATTGGCTAGGAGTTAAATGAGAAAGTGATGGCCTTTTGGGATGCTGAACATTCTGTGGTTCTCTGCCCCCCACCTTTCCCCATGCTTCCTGGGACCAGGCCAGCCATGTGACTGCCTCCCTCCCCTTCGGGCAGCCGCCGAGCAGCTTCGGCAGAAGGATCTGAGGATTTCCCAGCTGCAAGCCGATCTGCGACGCCCACCCCCTGCCCCCGCCCAGCCCCCTGAACCTGAGGCCCTGCCTACTGTCTATGTTGTCACCCCCACCTATGCCAGGTATGGGCTCTGGTGCTCCCAAAAGGGCTGCATTGACCAAGAAATTGGGGTTGATGAGGAGGAGTTTGGGGAACCACTGGGCTGGGGGATATTCCTCAAACTAGAGCATGCCAAAGAACAAGACAAACGAACCACATCTTTACTTAAAGATTTGTGGGAAAATGGTTGTTTTTCTGTTAAAATAGACAGTTGTATACTATGATGTAAAATACAAATTTCCTGCTAAATATTAAGATAGAACAATTAAGATTCAAAGAAATTTTGAGCTTACCAATAAGTTAACTCTCTCCTTAGGGATCTTTTGACGAGAAAATTAAAAAACCCCTGACTAAATTAAGGTAGAAGGGGCTTGGTGGGATAGTCATACCAGGGTATGAAATAGTTATACCAGTTATTATTTACAGTGTGTTTACTCTTTCTCTACCAGGCACTGTGCTTAGTGCTTTACATTTTTTTTGTTTTGTTTTAAATCAAAATGTAACTTTATTACTGATAAAAACCAGTTAGGGAATATGGTTTTGGATCTGTAGCCAAAAGGGCCTGTTAACACACTTCCCCGGAATCAGATGGCTCCCCAATCCAGGCACAGACAGCTCTAGACCCCACCATGACATGCACACACCACCAAGTCTGGAGCAGGCAGGCAGATCTGAAGGATAAAGAAGCCCGGAAGAGGCCAAACCACACATTCCCAGTTCCTGCTCTAAACTCAAATCTTTCTTTCTCCCCTGGAGAGGAATGAGCCAAGGGGATCCCCTAAAATAAATTCCTTTCTCTGGAAACCCAGCACAGAAGGAAAAGAACCTGTTCTACTGGTGTTTTAGAAAGTCATTATTATATTTAAGCTTTAAAACAACATTGTTATAAGGTACTGTTATTCCCATTTTACAGCTGAGGAAACAGGCTCAGGGAGATTGAGCCATTTTACCAACATGTCTCACCTAATAAGTTACAAAGCTGGGCTTCAATCCCAGATCTATCTAATCCCAAAGCCTATGCCCTTAATTTGTAGTCTTCCACAGCCAGAGCCCTGGGGTTGAGTGGGTGACCAACATGGACTGCAAGAACAGGGCAGGTGAGTGTCAGCATGAAGTTGACAGGCAAAAAAGAGGAAGTTTGGGCACTGGTTGGGGAAAGGCCATGGGGGGTGCTAGCAGTGGCCTAGGAGAAGCTGTCCGGAGTGGGCACATGGTGCCCACCCCATTCCCTCCTGCTGCATCTCTCCCCCTGCAGGCTGGTGCAGAAGGCAGAGCTGGTGCGGCTGTCCCAGACACTGAGCCTGGTGCCCCGGCTACATTGGCTCCTGGTGGAGGATGCTGAGGGCCCCACCCCGCTCGTCTCGGGGCTGCTGGCTGCCTCTGGCCTCCTCTTCACACACCTGGTTGTCCTCACGCCCAAGGCCCAGCGGCTTCGGGAGGGAGAGCCAGGCTGGGTTCGGCCCCGTGGTGTAGAGCAGCGGAACAAGGCCCTGGACTGGCTCCGGGGCAAAGGGGGTGCTGTTGGGGGGGAGAAGGACCCACCACCACCTGGGACACAGGGAGTCGTGTACTTTGCTGATGATGACAACACCTATAGCCGGGAGCTCTTTGAGGAGGTGAGCACTGGGATACGAGTAAGGCAAGAGGCCAAGTGGGACCAGCTTCATTCATTACCTTGGTTACCAGTGTTGCTGCTGGCTACTGGGTGAGGAGTGGGAAGCAGCGGGGCAGAGGGTGCCAGTGGCCCTTTCTGCTGCCCTCTTTCCCATGGGCCACCCCTCTCTGTTTCTTCTCTCCTGACCTTTGGTAGATGCGCTGGACCCGTGGTGTCTCAGTGTGGCCGGTGGGGCTGGTGGGCGGCCTGAGATTTGAGGGCCCTCAGGTACAGGATGGACGGGTTGTGGGCTTCCATACGGCATGGGAGCCCAACAGGCCGTTCCCCGTGGATATGGCGGGATTTGCTGTCGCCCTGCCCTTGCTGTTGGCTAAGCCCAATGCCCAATTTGATGCTACTGCTCCCCGGGGCCACCTGGAGAGCAGTCTCCTGAGCCACCTTGTGGATCCCAAGGACCTGGAGCCACGGGCTGCCAACTGCACTCGGGTAAGAGAATGGAGGTGGCCATAGAAACCTGGCTCTGAGATGGATGGGTGATGGGAGAAATGGAGTGAGAGCCTAGGAAATGGGAGTTGGAACCGCAGGGACTCTCCAGATCTCTGATCAGCCTTGCTTCCTCTACTGGGAGCCAGGGAAGGAACGTGGCCTCCTGCCACTCCATCTCCCAGAATCCTGGGAACCCACGTGAAGCAAAGAGGGCAAAGGGACAAGGCCCTGTTTTAGAGGCACTAAGGTCTTCCCGCACCCTGCTCTTCACACTTTGCAGCCTACACTGTGTATGTAAAGGGGGTGGAGAATCCATTCCACATTGAAGGAATGGCTATGGCTGATCCTGCTCTCACTGCAGCCCTCCTGCCACAGGTCCTGGTGTGGCATACACGGACAGAGAAGCCCAAGATGAAGCAGGAGGAGCAGCTGCAGCGGCAGGGCCGGGGCTCAGACCCAGCCATTGAGGTGTGATGGCGGCCCCACACTGACTACCACCTCATTTCAGGCACAGACCTTGTGGGACTGGGCCCCAGGGCTGCCCAGGATGTAGTTTTCCAAGTCCTGACCCCTCAGAGCCAGAGGTGGGCCCTCTGCCTTTCCAGGTCCAGGGCATGGCCCTGCTGCTTCTCCCCTCCCCCACCCTGCCATGTGGCACTGTCCACAGGCTGGGGACAAGCTGTCCTTGTATTGAGCCAGGTTGGCCCTGTCTGGGGTAGGGCAGAAAGACAGATGGACTCAAAAGGGAGGGCGGCAGAGGAACTTGGTAACTTATTGGGTTTGGGCATGCAATGGGGGGCTGGAGGAGCTGGGCTGGACCCTCCCCACCTGAGCATGCTGACCCCCTCCTACCTCCAGAATAAAGAATCTCAACCTGGAGGGGCTGCTTGTTTTCCTTCACTTCACACATCTGGTTCTTGCTTTCTAATCCTTACAGATTTGGGCACGTGTTCCTGCACAGGCTGAGCCAGGGTCAAAACTTTGGAGTTCTGGCTTCTCCATCAGACAGAAATCAGTTCTCCCAGGGGCCCCATCCCCTAGACAAGAAAGAACAGTGGCTTCCATCCAAAAGCTTTATTGAGTCCGTGCACCAGAAGCAGGGCTTCCCATGTTACTTTCCCATCACTCTGTTCTTTGCTGTTATACCTGCTGGTTCTGGCCACAAGGGAGGCCCTAGGACACCTGCTTTTCTCTCTCACCCCTGTCCAGCTCCAACTGCAGCTCCCTGACTGTCCTTAACCTCTCTAATCCCAGGGACCCTCCCCCACAACCTGGAGCCTTGGTTAGGAGTTGTGAGGTTTTTAGCCTTGTCCATCCCTCCCTCTTCCCCTCCCCGCCCACCCCCATCCTAAGCTCTAGGCTACTAGGCCTCAGGTAGATCCTCCTTGGGAGGTGCCTCTTCTGGTGGGGCCTCCTCAGGTGCTGGCCTGTGGGCAACCCCTCCCTGTAGCCATGCTGTTTTCAGCATATCTTTCAGCCCACCAGGAAAGAGATAGCCCTGGGTCTCCCCTTCCCCATCGATGACCCCTCCAAGACCCTCCAGTGCTGTTTGCAGGTACCGCAGGCCAACGAGCACCAGAGCCTGTGGGAGAAGCAAGAGGAAAGAGTCAAGGAGGGTTGGTGGTATAAGGGGTCCCAGGTAGAAGGACGGACTCAGATGCTGACTCACCTGCAGCAGAAAGGTGACAGCCAGCATGCTGCCCAGTGTGCTGGCCAGTTCCTGCAGGTGCCCAAGCAGCACCTCGTGGCATCCTTGGGCCCAGAGGTTTAGGTTGGGCTGTCTTGGATCAAAGAGGGGGTGGGCATAGGGATCTGAAAGTTGACTTTGCAGGCAAGGCCGAGGTGAGTGTGGGTTGCAGCAAGAGAAAGGGACTCCATCAGTCAGGTACAGGCCTTCCACATTGCTCTGGATCCGACTGCAAAGGGAGGGGTGGGGGTTAGGATGCCTGGAGACAGATGCCTGGGTTAGAAGCTGAGGGGCACAGGTGTTGAGCAGGGAACAATGATAGTAAAACATTTGCTGACTGCTTTACTTACGTGCTAGCCAAGCATAATTCATTTATCTTTACAATTCTATAAGATCAGTACCTATCTATATGATAGGTTCTATTATCTACATTTTACAGATGAAGAAATGGGCCCAGAGTGGTTTGATAACATGCCCTGGGTTACACAGCTAATAAATAGCTGATCTGTAACCCATTCTCTCAGCTACTGTGCTCTACTTATTGCCCATTTGGGGGAGGTGGGGTTGCAGGGTTTCAGGAGGGAGCCTGTCTGGGGGGAAGGAGGAGGAGGAGAAGGGGGGAGGAGGAGGAGGAGGAGGAGGAGAAGGGGGGAGGAGGAGGAGAAGCGGGGAGGAGGAGGAGGAGAGAAGCAAGTCACTCACTCAACCACATCCTGGTCACTGGGGTCCAGGTAACGGCTGCTGACCCACTGGACCCCAAACCAATCCTTGTACCCATGGCGCCCGCAGCAGTGGTGCTTCAGCTGCAGCTCATCCATCAGCCGTTTGGCATGACAGTGCCCGGGTACCTCTGTGTCCTTGTAGTGACCCAAGGCAGTTCCCAGGCCCTCCTCCAGCCCCTGGTCCAGACTTCCAGGCAAACCCAGGGCTAGCCCCAGGGCGAGGACCAGGAGCCCCCCTCCCCCAGCAGTACCAGCCACCAGCAGTGGTCCCAGGATCCCTCGCCAGGGAGGGTATCGAGCTGCATCCAGACTTGCCCGGCTGGCTCCTGCACCTCCGAGTCCTGTGCCCAGAGCCACTGCACCTGCTGCCAGGGCAACCTGGGGCAGGGCAGGGAACCGGCAGGAAGGAGCAAGGAAGGTGCCAAGGTGCCACAGCTGGACCAGGAGGTGCCCGCTACAGAGGAGGGTGAGGCCACTGGCCAGTGCCAGCAGCCAGGAGAGGAGCCAGAGCCCCTGCGCCAGACGGATGCGGGGCTGCAGGGGCAGCACCAGCGGCAACACCGGCGCCATCTCCCATCTCTGCCCAAGGGAGTGCAGAGCTGTCGGGGATGGAGGTTGGCCGGGGTAGGATGCTGACTCAGCCCAGCCCAGCTTGATCTGGGCTAATGCCACCCTGACCCCAATACCCTGAGCATCCTTCCACCCTCAGCCTTAATAACCTGCCGCCCTGTCAGCCCCAGTTCGGGATGCCTTGGCCTTGCCCCCAAGGAGAAGCTCCGCCCCTGGGCAGAGGGCCCATTTCGTGACCCCGCCCCTGCCCCCTCGCGGAAGTCGGGGACTGGTCGGCTCAGCCCCGAGGGCTAGGGGCTGCGGGGCGGAGACCTCAGGGCCCCCGCCCCCTCCCCAATCCCCTGGGAATCCGGGGTCGGGATCCAGGGAGGGCCTGGAGGCCGGAGGCCGGGAGGGGGTGAGGGGTCAGCCGGCGGGCCCCGCCCCCGTACTGAGCCGCGAGGCCCGGACAGGGAGGGGTTAGCAGGCAGCCCGCCCCCCCCCGGGCCCGCCCCCCCTCTCGCGCTTCCTGGCGGCTCGGCGTCCGGCGCCTGTTTGTGCTGCGGCGCTGGGGCCCGGGACTGCCCCGCCACCCCTTCCCGGGGAGCCGAGAGTGGCCCCGGGAGCGTCCGAGGCCCCTGCGGGCCCCGGAGACTGCGGCCCCAGCCCCACAGCGCCCCCTCCAGGCCCCTTCCCCTGCGCCCGACAGCGCCCCCGCGGGGTGGCACAGCTCGCCTTCGCGCGCGCCCCGGGGTGCTTCCCCTTCCCCTCTCCCAGGCCATGGCCCCCGCGGCTTAGACGCCTCCTCCGCCGCCGCCGCTCCGAGCAACCCGGGGGCCGGATGGACGGGGCCGCGGGGCCCGGTGAGTACGGGGCGGGGCGGGCGGCGTGCCCCTTCCTGGAGCGCCCGGCCCGTCTGGCGCCGCCAGAGCCCGAAGGCTGTCTCGAGGCATCCTCGCGTGCTCCTCCGCCCGGGGGACGGGGGGGCTCTGAGCATCCTCCACAGTTCCTCAGGTCGCCCTTCCTAGTTACTTGGGTCCTCCTACTGTCATTTCGGACTTCCCCAACGTCATCCTGCCTTCCATGTAACTCTGGGCCCCTCAAGGTTTCCCTGCTCCCGTCGTTACTCTGGGCCTCTTCTCCTGATCCTTCAGGTCTTTTTACTTCTGACCCCCGCTGTTAGCCTGGGACCCTCACAGTGACTCTGCTCACCTCTGATCCCTCGCCTGTCATCCTGGATCTCTTTTCTGGGTCCTCAGTATGATTCTACTCTCGTGCCCTCTCTTCTCTCCCAGTGTCCCCGCTCAGTTACTCTACTTTTGATGGAGACCTGAGCTCGCCGAAGGCTGGGGAGGGTTGCGGTCCCCCACCAGCACCGCGCCTCTCTGTGGCTCCCACGTTCCTCGGCAGTACTCCATATTTTCTCCTTGGTACTACATGGTACTCCCAGTCTTTGCGGAGGCTGAGACGGCAGCAGGAAGGGAGCTTTGCCAGGTTGCTCGCCTGCCCTGCCAGGAGGAGGACCTTGATCCTCTACCATCTCCTCCTCACTGGAGGAGCCTCCAAGCCGCCCCGGGCCAGTCCTGTTGGACAACTGTAAAGTTGTGCGGTGATAGAATCCCCTCAACCCTTTCTCCAGGCGGTGGGTACATTCTGAGTGCTTCTTGCCCCTTTCTCAGGTGAGGGCCCTGCTCAGGAGGCCTTGCAGTCCTTGAGCCAGCGGCTTCGGGTGCAGGAGCAGGAGATGGAGGTAGTAAAGGCAGCCCTGGCTGAAGCGCTTCGCCTGCTGCGGCTGCAGGCATCCTACACCTCCCTGCAGGACTCTGGCACACCAGCTCCTATAAGGGACAGGTATGCTGTCCTCACACCCCTTTTTCTGCCTTCTTGAGGCCCCTGGGCATCAGGTTAATTCACTCTCTCTCCAGCAGCCCTGCAGTTCCCCCAGGACTGCCACGCACGTGCAGCCCCTCCTTGGTGAGCCGAGGCACCCAGACAGAAGTGGAGATCGAGCCATCCCCTGGACCCCCTGGCCTGAGCAACGGTCCCCCAGCCCCTCAGGGGGGCAATGAAGAGCCTAGTGGGACCCAGTCTGAAGGAGGGGGCAGCAGCAGCAGTGGCACTGGCTCCCCTGGCCCCCCAGGGATCCTCAGGCCTGTGCAGCCCCCACAGCGCACTGACACGTAGGTGTCCTGTGGCAGGGGCTGGGAGGGGTGGGAAGATTGGGGAGCACGATTGGAGGGAATGACCTTCACCTACTTACTGTGCCCAGGCCACGAAGAAATTCTTCCTCCTCCTCATCCCCTCGGCCTCGGCAGAAACTCTCCAGGAAGGCAGCTTCCTCGGCCAACCTGTTATTGCGGTCAGGGAGCACAGAGAGGTGGGTGAGGCTCCCCTCACCCCACCCCACCCCAGGCTCAGGCTCTTGACTTTCCACATCCCTCACCTCACTTCCCTGGGTGGGGTGGGGGGACCTCATTGCCCAACAGGACGAAGGGAACAAGCACTCCTGGGGCGTCTGCTGTGCACTGGGCATTGTGCTAAACCCTCGACCTCCTCCATCTCATTCAGTCCCCACAACATCCTTGGGGGTTAGGTGGTCTCATGCTGTCCATTGCACAAGTGAGAAAGCAGGCTCAGAGAGGGTAAGTCATTTGCCTAGGGTCACACAGCTAGAGTCAGGATTCAAACCCCACTCTTCCTGACTCTAGTTCCCCTGCCCTTTCTACCATATCACAAAGCACCTTCCAAGATTCCAAGAGGCTGTTCCCCTGATTGTCATGGATGGCTGTCCTTGGAGCTTCAGCTCTCTCTGGCCCCCAGATCTACCAAGTAGCAATCTACTTTCTTCTCGAGGGCAAGGGGACATCCTAGTGGCTGAACATAGTTATCTGAGAGTGTGTACAGGCCCCAGGACACCTGAGTGTTCATTCCACCTCTGTCCTTGGCCTCTACATTATTCTCTGAAGAGATTTTATTATCATCATCTAATGACAGTAATCTCTGGAATCCACTGGTCACTTTCCTCTTAAGAGAAAAAGATTTTCTTGCTTATCTCCCAGATCCCAGAGAGGTGGGGCTGGTATACATTCTGGATTCACTTTGGTCCCATTTCACAGATGGAGAAATGGAAAGGTCAATAGCCAGAGGCCTGGTGGTCTGGAGGAGAGAAAGGGCTCAGGCACCCTGCATTGCCTCTTGCAAGCTTTGTGGCCTTATGCTGTGCACTCAGCCCCTTCAACCTCAGTCTTCTCATCTCTTAAATGGAACTAAAAGTCCCCATCTACTCTAGGGCCCTGACTCTCACTAGGCAAACTACAAGCCTGCAGAGGTGACTGTGGTCTCTGGAGTAACCCCCTTTCTTGTGCCCCGCCTCCCCCCTCAGGTCTGGGACCTGACACCAATCCCTGTGTTTTTCTCTCTTCCCAGCAGCCGTGGGGGGAAAGAGCCCCTCTCCAGCCCCGGGGGCCCGGGGTCTCGGAGGAGCAATTACAATTTGGGTATGTATTGTGGGACAGAGGGAAGCACTTGGACGACAGAGTTAGGGTTTGGGCTGCAGCCCCAGGAGCTATTTTGGGGGACCTGTGAGGTATGGTGGGTGGAGTTCTGCTCTGGCATTCCTGGAAGGGGGACTGCAGGGTGGTGGTTGACACCCCCTTTTTCTCTGTAGAAGGCATCTCAGTGAAGATGTTCCTTCGAGGCCGCCCCATTACCATGTACATCCCGTCTGGCATCCGCAGCCTTGAGGAGCTGCCCAGCGGCCCACCCCCGGAGACCCTCAGCCTTGACTGGGTGTATCCTGCCCCCTCCAGTCCCATGGGAATCAGCTTTCCCTCCTTAGGACCCTCTTCCCCTTCTTTACAGTTTTCTCCTGGGGCTGTGGGCACAGGGAGCCTTCTGAATCCTGCTCTACCATCCTTCTGCCAGTGGTGCTGCCAGCCGGAAGCTCCTTCTCTTCTATTCCTCCTCCTGCCCCTGATCTGACCCTTTCCTTGACTGTGACCCCTACCCCAGTTATGGGTACAGGGGTCGTGACTCCCGATCTAATCTGTTTGTGCTGCGCTCTGGGGAGGTGGTCTACTTTATCGCCTGTGTGGTGGTGCTGTACCGGCCCGGGGGAGGCCCAGGGGGTCCTGGAGGTGGCGGCCAGAGACATTACCGAGGGCACACGGACTGCGTTCGATGGTGAGGGGCCTGGGGACTGGGGATTGGGGGCTTGGCAGGAAAAAGGTCTTGGTGGGTATGGAGGAGCAGGAGAGGAGAGTTGCCTTGCTGCTCTGCAAGAATGGAGGAGGTATCTTGGGTAGTCTTGAGAGACCCCCTTCTCTGGAGTGTCTCTTCTTCCCTTAGCCTTGCTGTTCACCCCGATGGTGTTCGGGTAGCCTCAGGACAGACAGCTGGAGTGGATAAGGATGGAAAGGTAAGGCCAAAGTCAAACACTGTGCAGGCATGATGAACCTGCAGCCCAGCATTCCTTCAGACCCCTCACCCCTTCTCCTCCACCAGCCCCTGCAGCCTGTGGTTCACATCTGGGACTCAGAGACGTTGCTGAAGCTGCAGGAAATTGGACTGGGGGCCTTTGAGCGGGGCGTGGGGGCCCTGGCCTTTTCAGCTGTGGTGAGCTGGCTTCAAAGCTTTTAACCCCCATTCTTGCCCTGGAACCCCATTCTTGCATGTCACCAGGAAGCCTGGGAATTTCTGGCCTTCCTGAACCCTGCCCAGCTGGTGCTCTTGAGAAAGGGACATGTGTCAACTTCTCCTGCCCTCTCCACACCTGTGATGGCACCCCCTGCCTAAAGGCATGATCCCCCAGACCTCAGGGTTCACCCAGCCCTTCCCATGTGACCCCCCAATCCACAGGATCAGGGTGCTTTTCTTTGTGTGGTGGATGATTCCAATGAGCACATGCTGTCAGTGTGGGACTGTAGCCGGGGAGTGAAGCTGGCTGAGATCAAGGTGAGGGGTCCATGTGGCCTGCAGGGGCTCTAGGGTTAGGGGTGGGAGTGGTGGAGAGCTGAGAGCTCCAGATTTAGGCATATATTTACTTTTCTTCTGGCTGGGTCTCCTGGGGCAAACCTCCTAGTATTTCTGAGCCTCGGTTTCTTCATCTATGACATGGAGACTACAGAAGTTCTGATCTCATGAGTGTTAGGTATTGGGGTGATTAATCATGAGTGACAGAATAGTGCTCCTAGGGGACCAGGGTCTTGAAGGAAGGGCTGTGCTGGGGTTTCTGGACTTCTACAGGCCTGCTGTCCGGGTGCAAATTGAGGAGAGGCAAGCAGGAGGAGGGTGCTCAGGGCTTGGGGTGGCTGAATCTAGTGTCTTCCCTTCAGAGTACAAATGACTCAGTCCTAGCCGTTGGCTTCAGCCCTCGTGACAGCAGTTGCATTGTCACCAGCGGGAAATCTCACGTCCACTTCTGGAACTGGAGTGGAGCTGGGGTTCCTGGGAACGGGACCCTCACCCGGAAACAGGGTGTCTTTGGGGTGAGGCATGGATGAGTGGGAGCTGATGGGGAGGGCAGAGTGGAGGAGGAGGTATTGGGCTGAGTACCATAGACCCTGATGCCCCCAGCCCCTACCCGGCCTGTGACCTTTAGTCTTTGCCCTTCCCTTTGACCTCTGCTCTCTGCTCCCCTCCCCCCTAGAAATACAAGAAACCCAAGTTTATCCCTTGCTTTGTGTTCCTCTCTGATGGAGACATTCTCACTGGGGACTCAGAGGGGAATATTCTCACCTGGGGGCGGAGCCCCTCAGATTCCAGGACCCCAGGCAGGGGTGGGGCCAAAGGTATGTGGCTGGGGGTGGCATCTGGGAAGTGTAGTGCTCAAAAGAGTCTGTGGGAACAGAGGACTGGGTTTCCCATCCTTTTACCTTCAGAGTGGATAGTTCTCTGTGGGGGGTCTAGAAGGGTAGAGGAAGCATGGCAAAGGAGGAAGGGCTGGGACTTTGGGTCTGCCAGATTTAGGGTTTAAATCCCAGTTTTGCCACTAGTTGCCTGGCCTTCTAGGAAGTTACCTCACTTCTCTGAGCCTTGGTTGTCCTGTCTATAAAATGGGGAGAATAACAGTTGTGTTGGCAGTATGAGGACTAGAGATAGTATTCAGTGGTACTCAGTGGCTGGAGTTATTACTCTATTGTAACAGCCAATGCTGCCCCTGTTCCCCACTCCCCTGTACCCCAAGAGCATGACCCACCTGGGGTTTTGCCAACAGAGACCTATGGGATTGTGGCCCAGGCCCACGCTCATGAAGGTTCCATCTTCGCCCTGTGTCTGCGGCGGGACGGGACAGTGCTGAGTGGTGGCGGGCGGGACCGCCGGCTGGTACAGTGGGGGCCTGGGTTGGTGGCCCTCCAGGAGGCAGAGGTGAGGGCTGAGCTGGGGTCAAGGGAAGGAGGGGGAATAGGAATGGTCAGTGCGCTCTTGACACTCTGCCACCACCCTGCAGATCCCTGAACATTTTGGGGCTGTGCGGGCCATTGCTGAAGGGCTTGGCTCTGAGCTGCTGGTGGGAACCACGAAGAATGCATTGCTGAGGGGAGATCTGGCCCAGGGTTTCTCCCCTGTAATCCAGGTTGGCGCATCTCAGGGCAGAAGGAAGGGAGGAAGGGTTGAGGAGGGGCAGGGATGACAGCCATGCTCTACTGCAGGGCCACACCGATGAGCTCTGGGGGCTCTGCACACATCCCTCCCAGAACCGCTTCCTCACCTGTGGCCATGACCGGCAGCTCTGCCTGTGGGATGGGGAAGGCCATGCACTGGCCTGGAGCATCGACCTCAAGGTAGAGGCCTATGTCCCTGGATCTCCCCTGCCACACCTACCACGACTCCTGGGACCACCACTCCTTCCTTAACATCCCTTATCCTTCTGCTTCCCAGAGGCAGCCAGTGTGTACTGGTACAGCTGTACTGGCTACTCAAATATTAATTCTTCTATACTGATTGGTAAAAGCCGATGCCTCTAGTGCTACCTGGGCACTGTCTCCCCTAGGAACCCTTAGATCTCCTCTTGGTCCAGCAGCTAAATGGTTAATGTCTAGCACAGCTGGGGCCTCAGTTCTGTGGTTAAATATCACCCCCTGCCAAGGCTCCAGTGACTCCCTGCCTGCATCCCAGGTCTCCTGTCCCTCTCCTGCCCATCTCTCCCTTGGGAGGAGGAGGCTTTGAGTTATCAAGAGGACAAGGTGTCTGTCCCAGTTCCCTCACTGGAAAGGCATCTTCTTGAATTTACCTTCTCCCCCCCTCCCAGGAGACTGGTCTCTGTGCTGACTTCCACCCGAGTGGGGCGGTTGTGGCTGTAGGACTGAACACGGGGAGGTGAGAGGGAGCAGGGACTCCTGGGAGGAAAACAGGGAGATTGGGGAAGGGTTCTTGGTAATGGGGAAGTAGATGAGAGTGACTGCCACTTAGGAGCCAAGTGCACCTTTCCACTCTTCAGTGCTTCCCCTGCAGCCCTGGCCTCCGCTGCTCTCCTGTGTAACCATCTTCACCCCTCCCCCAGCCGCTCTCTCCTCCAAGCCTGGGAGTGGAGGAGGTGGCAGCCCAGGATAGAGAAGCAGTGGGAATGGGAGGGGCACAGGAGAGACAAACACAGGGAAGTGACAGGCTTACAGAAGCCACAAGGCCCTTGTAGTCTGCCCCTGGTCTGTTGCCTTCTCCCTTTTCAGTTGGCATCAGAAGCCACCCAGCTTTTATCTGTGCTTGCCCCCTTCCCATTTCCCAGCATAAGAACACAGTGGTGACCTCTCTTCTACATCATAACCTTTCTGTGGGGTTCTCTGATTTGGACCTCCCCCTACTCTGTCCTGGGCAGCCTCCCTGGGGATCTTCTCACATCCTGCTTTTTTGCCTCCTTATCTGCCTCCACTTGCCTCCCTTCCAGGTGGTTGGTTTTAGACACAGAGACCAGAGAGATCGTGTCCGATGTCACCGATGGCAATGAGCAGCTCTCAGTGGTCCGGTACAGCCCAGGTGGGAGCCACCCCCACCCTGGACTCATATCTGTCCCTGGCCCTTCCCTCTCTGAGTGACTGTATTTGCAGATGGGTTGTACCTGGCCATTGGTTCCCATGACAACATGATCTACATCTATAGCGTTTCCAGTGATGGTGCCAAGTCTAGCCGCTTTGGCCGCTGTGTGGTGAGGAAGTAGGGTGGAGGGTGTGGCATGGTAACAGCAGGTATACTCACAGGGCTCCGATACAGTAGGGCACCCTGGGGATGGGAAATGGTGGCTACATTTTTAAACTATGGACCCTTGCTCCCAGGGTCACTCCAGCTTCATCACTCACCTTGACTGGTCCAAGGATGGGAACTTCATCATGTCCAATTCTGGGGACTATGAGATTCTTTACTGTGAGTGGCAGTGCGGTTGACATAGGGACAGAGTAATTGGAGTGGATTTTATTTGTGGGCGGCTCCTGGTTGGGAGGAGATGAAGAATACCTAGGAAGTTCCAGGCAAAGGGGCTGTCAGATAGAGGTAGAGATGGGGTTAAAATGGAGTCAGAATTATACATAGGAGAAATTTTGTGACTTGGGAAAAAACCAGTTTCATACCATGTCTTGTTAACTTGAGGAAACTGAAAAATGCACTAAGAAAAGATTATTATTATTATTTTTTGAGACAGAGTCTTGCTCTGTTGCCTGGGCTAGAGTACGGTGGCATCAGCCTAGCTTACAGCAACCTCAAACTCCTGAGCTCAAGCGATCCTCCTGCCTCAGCCTCCCGAGTAGCTAGGACTACAGGCTTATGCCACCATGCCTGGCTAATTTTTCTGTTTTTTGTAGAGACAGGGTCTCACTCTTGCTTAGGCTGGTCTTGAACTCCTGACCTTGAGCGATCCTCCTGCCTCAGCCTCCCAGAGTGCTAGGATTACTATGATTACAGGCATGAGCCACCACACCCCTGGCCAGAAAAGATTGTTTTAGAAAAACTTCTCAGGGCAGGTGTGGAGAGCTTCACTTATCTAGACAGGAAGAACTGAGGAGATGCTGTTAGGAAAACTTCATGGAGAACTCTGGAAGCACAAGGGGTGGGTTTCAAGGGGGGGGTTAGGGGGGTGGCTATCACTGGCTACCTCAAGCCAGTCTTTCCAACCTGGCCTTCTCCACCATCTTCCCGACTGAGGGCAGGGTGAGAGCTGAGCTGGGTGGGCTCCCTCTCCCCAGGGGACGTGGCTGGAGGCTGCAAGCAGCTGAAGAATCGCTATGAGAGCCGAGATCGGGAATGGGCTACCTACACCTGTGTGCTGGGCTTCCACGTCTATGGTGAGCAGGGACTCAAGGACACGGGACCCTGCAGGAGGGGTGGGGGAACAAGGTGGAGACAGGTCTGGGCTGGGAACGTTGAGCGTGTGTCGTGGGGTGGGGGCGTCCAGAAACCAGCAGATCCAGCCCAGGAGGCCTCTTTGGCCCTCGGAACTGGGGAAGGATTGCCTGGAACGTGGCCGGTGGGTGGCAGCGGCTGCCTGAACGCCGGGAGCGGTGCAGCTCTGGCTCGTGGGTGGCGGAGGGGAGGAGGCCGGGCTGAGGCCAGCTACTGTGCTAGGCGTGTGGCCGGACGGCTCGGATGGGACCGACATCAACTCCCTGTGCCGCTCACACAACGAGCGCGTGGTGGCCGTGGCCGACGACTTCTGCAAAGTGCACCTCTTCCAGTACCCATGCGCTCGCGCCAAGGTGAGGCCAGCGGGGGCCGCCACGGCGGGGCGGGTGGGTCCAGGGGCTGCGCGGCCGCCGCAACCCGACCTTCTCTGTGGCCCAGGCGCCGAGCCGCATGTACGGGGGCCACGGCAGCCACGTGACCAGCGTCCGGTTCACGCACGACGACTCGCACCTCGTCTCGCTGGGCGGCAAGGACGCCAGCATCTTCCAGTGGCGAGTGCTGGGCGCCGGGGGCGCGGGGCCAGCGCCCGCCACGCCCTCCCGGACCCCCTCCCTGTCCCCCGCCTCCTCCCTCGACGTCTGATCGCTGCGGGACTGGACCGACCGGCCCTGCGGCGCGGCCCCGCCCTCCCTAATCCCCCAGACCCTTTCCTCGACTTGGAGACATTCCCGATTGCGCATTTCCCTGGAGGGGGCGACCGGCACCCCTGCACACACTGTATAGACCCGCTGGCTGAGCCGGGCAGCCCCAGCCTAGGCCCTGGCTACCGCTGCCTGCTGAGGGGCAATAAACCAAAACCAAAGTCGCCTCCCGGTGCTTTTGTGGGGCGTGGCTGGGCGCCTTCGGGGCTCTATGGGGTGGGGAATGAAGGAAAGGAGGAGTGCGGAAAGGATAAGGGAGCATAGACCGTTCATGCAAATAACAAGCAAAGCCGCTTGCAAAGAAACCCGCGAGACGCGAAAGCGCGCGAGTGTTTCGAGGCGGCGGGCGGAGCGACAGGGCTCCAGCGAGGACAGAGTTAAGCCCAACTCGTCTCCCGCCCTCAGAGGAGGGGCCGAGCTGCAACGGAAATAACCGAGCGCCGGGCCGCGGTTGGCCGAAAGAAGCCGAAGTCCTCCCGGAAGTAGCCGAACTGTGGGGTCTCGCTCTCCGACCTGAGCCGAGCACAGGGCCTTGTTCTCCGGATCGGCCGAAGGTGTTCCGGAAGGAGGCGAGCCCCAAGGCAGGCCGGGCAAGCCTTCCCAGCGGCCGGCAGGACCTAACGTCTGGTGGGACTCGGCGAGGGCGAGAGGACCCGGAGCCTGAGTCCGGTCCGGCAGGAGCCGAGCTCGTTCCGGAAGAAGCCGAGTGGACCGGCGCCGGCCTCGGCGTCCGGGGCGTGAGGCAGTAGCGGCCGCGAAGACAGCGCGGGCCGGGATGAACCGCGACGGCTGAGGCAGAGGAGGTGCCGGCTGCGCGGGTCCCACCGAGACTCTTGCAAAGCGCCAGCCCCGTACTTGGGGCTTCGCCTCGAGCCGAGCCTTGCCCCCGCGAGCCTTCCGGACCCCTTTGTGCGGCCGGAGGCGGCGGCGGGAACGGCCATGGCGGCCAACATGTACCGGGTGGGGGGTGAGTACCGGGCGCAGGGGTACGGGGCCCAGGGCAGGAAAGGTTGAGGCTGGGGTTGGGACCGGAGAGGAGAGAGGCTCGGCATCCGGAGGCACCAGGAGCCGTGTCTGGGGCGGCGTGGACCGGAGCGCGGACCGGAACCGGAACCGGGAGCACAGGGATCGAGGGTGCGGGGACGGCGACGAGGCTAGGTGCTGAGACTCCCGGAAAGGCTGCGGGCAGCCCCGACGACACTCTTAGGGCTGCGTCGCGGGCGCTCGGGGCTGGGGAGTGGGCTTGGGAAACTGGTTCCGAAGGAGCTGACAGGGTAAGGAGGGGGCGCTAGGGGCCGGAACGACGGCTTTGCCACTCTCGGGGGAGCCGCCCGGAGGTTTCCTATACTCAGGCGTTATTGTGCGCCTCAGTTCGCAAAGGTGGAGACCCTGCGCTAGAGTGAACAATTGCTCACTTCGCCGAGACTAGGGTGCAACTCATCGCTGAGTTGCAGGGACTGCAGGGGAACCCCGGCTTGTCTCTTTAAGGCTCCCTTTTGAGCGAACGATTTGATTTTAGAACGAGGTGCAGCGGGGGTAGGGGGCATATCCTTATTTTCTCTTAGTCTCTTCACTCCCACATTTCAGCGTTCTCTTATCTCCTTTTGGTCCGCTCAGACCGACTTTCTCTCCTATTCCGGTGCTCTGGCTCTCTCATCTCCTTCTCTGATCTTCCCGGTTCTTCCCCACCCTCCTACAGATTACGTCTATTTTGAGAACTCCTCCAGCAATCCTTACCTGGTTAGACGGATTGAGGAGCTCAACAAGGTGAGTGGAGCAGAATACCTCTCCAGTGGTCTCTGTCTTCTGAGGTTTCTAACTTCAAGTGGAAGAGAGGACTCTATTCTAAGTACCCATTCATATTCATTCATTCATTGGATGTATTCAGGAAAGGCTATTGAGAACTCAATGGGAACTTTATTATTCTGTCCGTTGGGGGCAAAGGAAAGGGATTTAGAAGTCTGTAAGTCTTTAACTTGTAAAGACTTGGGTTTTTCTACTTAGATCCCTTAGAAACTTATTCATTGTTGTTAGTCTCTTTGTGCATTTCCACTTTCAAATGACCACTTTTCACTGCTATATTTTTCCTCCCCTCAGACTGCAAATGGAAACGTGGAGGCAAAAGTTGTCTGTCTTTTCCGACGAAGGGACATTTCTAGTAGCCTCAACAACCTGGCTGATAGTAATGCCAGTGAGTGTCTTCACCTCTCCTTCTCCCCCTCCCCATGATCTTAGGCCTGGGCATGTCCCTGCAGGTGTTTCCCCTGGTAGCACGCCCAAGGCAAGGGTGTGAGTTTGGGGGTGGGAAATGCCTGGTTTGTGGAGGGAGGCCTGTTTTTACACGTTGGGGTTGGAAGCAGGGTGGAGAGACCATGATAAGAAAAGCCAGAATATGGTTTGTGTGTGTGAGAGAGAGATGATAATGATAGCATTTATATAGGTGTTGAGGAAGGGTGTATCTCTAAAGCAGGACAGTTTGGGGTACATTGGGACAATGGGTAGTGACTGAAGGTGAAGATGAAGAGGAAGAGATTGTACTAAGAGCCTGCATAACAGGGAAGCAGGCTGATTTTTGTAAGCAATCACGTGGTGAGAATACATTGGAGGAAAAGACTAGGAAGCTAGGAAATGGTAGGAAAGTTTTCTTGTACTTTTCTTCCTTCTCACCTCTCCCATTTTCCCCTCCACTCCATTTTATATCTTTTCCTTTTGCCCTATCATCCTTCTCTTTACGGTCTCATATTCTTTAAAATGTTTTTTCCTTCAGTTTCTTTAGCTTATTTTTCCTTTCTTGCTTTGGTTTTCTTTCCCTTTCCTCTTGTTCCTCCTTCCTAAATTATTTTCCTTTTTTCAGTCTGTTTTGGACATGAAGGGGTTAAGGAGCTGAGCTTACGAAGTTCCGTGGCCCTTTGGGGTTTCCAGCCCCATCTGGCAGGGGCTGACCTTGGCCTTGTCCAATCAGAAGGGGTGTGGGAGGTGTGGTCCCCCATGCCTTAGCACAGGGTTTCCGGAGCACACAGGCGAGGGGTGGAGCCTATTGCACCCCTCCTTCTCCCTGAGGTTGGGAACAATGCACCAATGAGCCTGGCCCTAAGGCTTTTCTGCCCCCTCCCACTTTGTTTGGCTCCCAGCCAGTTTAACCCTTCCACTAAGGTTTTGAGGGAAACTGCAGCTCCTTGGGGAGAAAGGCTTTGGCACTGGCTTGAGAGGTGCTGTCCTTGAAAGCCCCACAAACTATCATTAGCCAAGTAGAAAATGAGGGATAGTTAGGGTTGCATGTGATGTTTCAGAGCAAGAGTCTTCTAAACTCCGGAAAGAGGAACTGATAAACCCAATATTGTGTGATCTTTTTTCATTTTATTGGGTTCTTGGACTTCAGGCTGGTTTAGCAAGAAAGAGACAAGTGTGTCTTGCCGAGCCTGATGTGGGCACTATTTGGGCTTTGAGTGGTGTCTGAGCATTGGCAGCTGGGTTTGGGATGTATTTCTATGGCATTCTTTGTACTCCCAGCAATTCTTCCCTAAGAGCATTGATTATAGAGAGTTGGGAACATTTATAATGGGGCATTGGGCTAAGAAAGAAAGCTGGTAGGGTAAAGTGTAGAAGCCAGATGCCTGGGAAATGTGAGAAAACAGCTGAGATGGGAAATGTCTTCCCTCAGAGTTTCCAAGGTGGCGTCTTTTTGGAGTAGTTTCTGACTTGGCTTCTTCCTCCCTAATCTCCCAGGGGAGTTTGAGGAAGAATCAAAGCAGCCAGGGGTGTCAGAGCAGCAGCGACATCAACTGAAGCACCGGGAGCTTTTTCTTTCTCGGCAATTTGAATCGCTACCAGCCACCCACATACGGTACAGGACAATGGGGGCCAGCTTGGCCTGTGTACTTAAGTAGAAGATGGAGAGGAGGGGGTGGTGTGTTGGAGATGCTTTGGGGAGGGAAAGAGGGAAAACTCAGGGTTTTCTGACCTCTCTCCTCTAGGGGGAAATGCAGTGTGACCCTCTTGAATGAGACAGATATCTTGAGCCAGTACCTGGAAAAGGAGGTGAGAAAGAGGTGTTGGGAGAAGAGGGAGGGGAGTGGGTATTGCCCCCAAGAGGAAAGTAGGACAGTGATGAGGTACAGAGTTGACAGACTG
>CAUYPO010008100.1:0-46757 GCA_963574435.1 Cheirogaleus major
AAATAATTAAAGTTTTAAACAAACATTTGACCACAAAGATATTTATGACAGTTCTGTTTGTATCAGTAAAAGGTAAGAAAACAATCTTAACCACCAACAAGGATTTGGCTACTAAGTGAAGTATCTCAAGAATGGAAAAACCAGCACCACATGTACTCACCAGCAAATTGATATTAATAGATCAACACCTAATTGGACATATAGGAATAACATTTGTCGGGTGTTGGCGGGTGAGGGGGGGAAGAGGGGATGGGTATATACAAACATAATGAGTGAGATGTGCAACTTTTGGGGGATGGTCATGCTTGAAGCTCTGCCTCGAGGGAAGGAGGGAGGCATGGGCAATATACACAACCATAATATTTTTACCCCCATAATATGCTGAAATAAATAAATAAATAAATAAATACAATTAAAAAAATGTCTGTATAATATTGCATTATATGAATATAACATAATCTATATATCCATTGTATAGTACATGGACATTTTAATTGCAGCCTTCAGTTGTTTTCATTTGTGGCTATTGTGAATACATTAGTATTGGGCATATTCCCAAGAATACAAATGCTGGTTATAAAATATGCATATTTTTATTATCCCAGACAAAAATTTTCTCAAGGTCTTTGTAACATTTTATATTTCTACCAGCTGTGAATATTTTCCATTGATATACCATTCTGCCTCAGTTAATTATTTTCCTACACCTTAATGTTAAAAACGTTAATTTTATTCTGGAGAACTCACATATTTTAAAATCTACATGTATGTTGATAATCCAAATGTGATTTTAAAAATAAGGTGTGATGACAGAATCAATATCTGTTTGTTTTTCTTCTACATGTAGTCTTAGTCCATTTTGTGTTGCTATAACAGAATACCCAAGATTGGGTAATTTATTAAGAAAAGAGGTTTACTTCACTCACAATTCTGCAGTCTGGGAAACTCAAGGGCATGGCCATGGCTTCCATGCTACATGATAACATGGTAGAGAAAGTCAAAGGGGCATTGGACACATATGAAGAGAGGAAAAGCTCAGGGGCTCCCTGACTTCATAACAACCCACTCTGATGGAGATTGATCCCATTCCTGTGATAACTGATCCAGTCTGTAAAGAGTAAGAACTCACTACCTAGAGAACAATAACAAGTGATTCACGAAGGATCTAGTCCCATAACCCAAACATCTCCCACTAGGCCCCACCTCCCAAAACCACCACAATGAGGATCAAATTTCAACATGACTTTTGGTGGGGACAAACTGTATCCAAACCATAGCATAAACCTACCCAGTTGAGTCAGAACTATTTATATTTAAATGATTATTTTTCTACTGTTTCCTACCACTTTATAATTAATCAAAAGTACATATATTTTAGGGTATTTTACTTTATTGTATTCTATTCTAGTCTTGTACCAATATGATACCAATTTCATTACTCAGGTGACAGTGGGAAGAAGCAGCATTAAGCAGAAAAGAGTCAATGACGCAGATCCAATAAAGTCTAGGTCAAGCCAATGAGGTGATCTGAAGTAAAAAGGAATTCCACTTTTGGAAGAAAAATCCAGATCCTGGTACTCTTAAACATGATCAGTCACAACTATGCCTAGCTATTTCCTGGTGGCTACCTAGAAAGACGATGGCCTCTTCTTAAATACTAAGGTCGACACTAAGACTTAACAAGTTGAGTGTCAGGTAACTATCCTTCTCCCAGCAGGATAGCGAGTTCTTTTTTGAAAGGAGCAATGAGCTTCTCAGCTTTAGGGCTGCTGCATGTATCAATTATCTACCTCTAGAGAAAATTTATGTCAGGGGACTATTTCAGATCACCTTAATCTAACCAGTGGCTGGGAAGATGTCAAGCTATGCTTTGCTTTGTAATAATATGGATCTGTCACTGTCCATTACAATCCAGGACTTCAAATCCTAAAAGAGAAATATAATATGAAAGGAAATATGTTTATGCAGGCAGTGATGATGAGCAATACCCAGGTTTAATGGTAGAAGTGTTACCCATTGTTACTACAGAAGAGTGTAAAATAACCAGATATTTTTTATGATCTGTATCACAGGCTACTTGAATCTTGTTAATCATCTATGCTTCTTTATTTAGTAGTCATTAGACTTTAAAATCCTTCAAATTCTCCTTATATATCCTTCTGCTATACTTATCCATTAATTCCTTAAATGTTTGATTGCTTAAAGGACTTGCAGGACTCAGTTTATACTCTAGGAACAGATTGATTATAGGCTAAGGATATTGTTTACCAATAGAGGGAAGGAATATATGGATATCTTAGGTGCATTCTTTTTTGTCGTCCTGTAATAAGGTCGGTCTTACCAGTCCACTGTGTTTCTAGGTTCCTAACCACTACTGTCTCTTATGTGTAACATCTTGGTGCCCAGAAGCCCAAAGTCTACTTGAGGTAGGTGACACATTTAGGGTGTTGGTCACATAAATACATACCAGTTACATGATCATCTTTACTATTGAATTATTCCAGAGTCCACTAAAATCAGGTGCAAATCATGAATCCAGTTACTATTATTAAGCAGTGCATGTCAACATCTCCCTCCCCTAAAAACTAATAGGTCCGCGGTTATGAAACATCATTTATCTTTAGTTAATACATTCATAGAATTGGTTAAGAGTCAGTAACTTGCTCTGAGTGGTTCTGGAGGAAAGTATATCCAAAGTCAATTCAGACCAGTTGAGAGTAACCCATGTCATACATCCCTTGATACCTGAAACAAGAAGTCTTGCTGTCTGTAGCTTACATCTAAGATCCCCCTCTGCTAAAATTTTGTTATAAAACATTTGTTTTAGGAAAGAAACAGTCATAGAAATGTGAAAAATTTAAGGTTGTTTATCTAGCTTTTAGAATTGAAATTGATTGGAATTGAAAAAAACCATTAATATTTACAATTAATGTAAGTAAAGTACTTTACAAAGTAGTAAAATTGCTATTTAAATTATCGTCAACTGGACATGTTGAAATCACATATGATTGAAAGCAAGGTTCATCAGGCAGCATAGACCAGAATAAAAGGAATGAAGATTCAACATTTAAGAGATAGCATATTCTTCTAACAATAATAGACAGTCTAAAGAGATTTCCTGTATATCCCACATTTACTGCTCAAGAGATGGAGTGAAATTGAGTAGTTTCTACGACTATAGTAAAAAAAATAATTATTTTTAGGAAAAAAACTCAGAGAATGATTTTTCATGTCTACAAAGTATAACTAGTTGAATTTGCAGGTTTGTATTTCCAGTTGGAGTTAGTTTCACTATGTTGCCCAGGCTGGATTTGAACTCCTAGGCTCAAGTGGTCCTCCTCCCTCAGCCTCCAGATTAGTTTAGACTATATACACATGACACTGCACCCAGCTGCAGTTGTTTTTAAAAAATGAAAATCAGACCATCAAATTAAAAAAAAAATCAGGTGAATTGAATATATGAAAAGTTTTACAGAACTTTTTCCTTTCCCACCCAAAAGTACTTCTTTGCCTTCCAAAGGAACTTCTTACTTTGCCAAATGGTGTTGTATCTAACTTCATATAATATCGCTCCCCAGCACAACCCACTTTTCATGGGATGTATCTTATGAAAAGAAAGTAATTCTCCCTAAGCTTCATCCTCAACCTCCCAGTGTTTCTGTATCTGTACATAAAGTCAGATCTTATAATGTCAAAAAGATCTAATTACAACGTTAGTCATGGGAATAGAAGCTTATACTTCAAAATAATTATAAGAATTTGCCAATTTATGTGACTAACAATCTGGGTAAATGTAAGAGAATGAATTTTTAGGGAACTTGAATAGTATGAGGGAATGTTATTTTATATTGAGAAATACAACTTACCAAAATATCTATAAGAAAAAAATGGAAAAATCTCAGTAACTTTAATAACTTAACAAATTTACTACAAAGAAAAATCCAAACACAGATGGCTTCACTGGTGAATTAAAACAAATAGTTAAGGTAGAAATAATTATATCCTTACATAAAATCATTCTGAAAATAAAGGAAGAGGGAACACTTTCTGTACTGGGTAGTGCTTCCAAAATTTCATGCCAATATGAAACCTCAAAATGATATTTATAAATAAAGTCTTTGCAAATACAATTAATTAAAGCAAAATAAGGTCTTAATGGATTAGAATGGGCTCTAATTCAATGACTGGTGTTCTTATAAGAAGAAAAGACAGTCAAGGAAAACAGCTTGTGAAGATTAAGGCAGACATTGGAGCTATGCTCTCAAGAGCCAAGGAATGCCAAGAATTTCTGGCAACCACCAGAAACTAGAAGAGAGGAATGAAATATTAATAGGTTCTTCCTTTTAGCCTCCAAAACGGAAACAACCTTGGCATATCTTGATTTCAGACTTCTAGCCTCCAGAACGATAGAATACATTTCTGTTGTTTTAAACTACTGGGTTTGTGGTAATTTCATTACTGCAGCTCTATAAAACTAATAAACTTCTTAAAATATTTTGATATATATAGATATATATCATGATATATTATTGTATTATATTATATTATATATCATGATATATATCAATGATATATATATCAATATATATTGACATCAATATATATTATATTATATTATATATATATCAAATATATATACCTGATACCAATTGTCATCAAAGAAATTTCAAATAAAAAAATAAGAAAGAGAGGGAGAAGCCAATGTCTCTCATGAACACAGAAATATATTAATAGCATATCACGTTAAATTCAGCAATATATAAAGATGATAATCTGTCATGACCAATTGGAGTTTATCCTAGTATTCAGAATTAGTTTGACATTCAACATTAATTGGTATAATTTACCACATTAAGAGTATAAAGGAGAAAAAATTATGGACCCTTCAAAACGCAATTGTGTTTGGCAAAATATAATACCTCCTCATAAAAAACTCCTCAACACAATAAAAAGAGGACACTTTTTCAATATGACAAAGGATGTATATATAAACTTACTGATAACATCATACACAATGTTGATAGATTGAATACTCTACTTTCCTCTCTACTGGAAATAAATCAGGTATGTCCATTACATGAATTGCATTCAAAAGGTAGTGAAGATCTTAAAAAATTCAACCAAGAGGAAAATATAGTAAAAAGGCATAGCAATTTAAAAAATAAGAAATAAGACTCCTTTTATTCAGTGTCCCACTAGAAGTATTGATAGTATAATTATTATTACCTACTAGAACTAATATGTTTAGCAATATTGCATGTTACATGGTTAACTCCGCAAATTTTGCCTGTTTTTCTTTTTAGTATTATCATTTAGAAATGTTTCATGACTTTATGTTACTTTTGACAAACATATAATTAAAATGCACACTAAATTAATAATCATTTATCAAGCTTATGAAAACCTTCACTTTCAGTAAATATATTATATATTATTTATTAAATTTTAAAAATAAAAATAATTACAGCAATATTATTAATAAAAAGTATGTTAGATTAGATGTTAGATTCTTGTGATACTCTGAGGGAATATGAATTAACACAACTTATAAAATTGTGAGAAAAAATGTGAAAACCTTACAAATGAATGACTCAATCAAATTAGTTAATATAAAAGTGTTTTATGTAGCCCTAGATATATTATCTATTCAAAGTCCTTCGAATATGAAAAAAGAATCATGAAAGTTGAGTGACAATACTCAAACAAGCTTAGAAAACAGGTAAAAACATGAGAATCATCATACAAATGAAGATAAAATTCGAGAATAAGGGAGAGTAAACATTGTTGGCAATTTAGTAAGGAGAATAGAAAATGGAATTTTAAAAAGTGAGCCAAAGAAAATACAAATAAAAATTAAAATGGATCACAGACAAAATTATAGATATAAAACAGAGGTGGAGGAGATCCAATGGAATACTCAATTTTCTCTGGTATTAAAATAATAATTAGCTCTATTTGTTACAAAAGAAAAATAGCAACATCTCGAGCATTATACAATAAGAATATTTATGTTTCCCTAATATTGATCTTCTTGCCTTTATTTGAAGCTATATCATCTACAATATTTGACCATCAAGATTGCCATAGTAGACAAAAAGAACAGATAAGGCATGATAGCTCCTAAATGCCTTTATCTAGAAGTGACACATTTCATGATTTCTCTTGACTTCTTAGCAGTCATGGGATGCTCATCTAACTTCAGTTAATACTAGGACATGTAGGAGAAGTCATATAATATTAGATTAACCTCTTTGATTTCAAAATAAGTTTAATTTATGTTTGAATATATTTTTGTTCTATTATTATTTCAGGACTTACTTTTCAATCATGCATTTGTCTGCATCTAGAGCCCTTAGTCCTTGGTATTTCTATGAGGATTCTGTAGAAGTCACTTCTGCTATAGACAATCTCTCTGGAGCTGTCTGAAACAATGCTAATTTTCCCTATGGGTTATTCACATATAGTGGAAGAGACCAACATTTTTAAGCATGTCAGAAATTAATTAGAGGGCAATCTTTAGTCAAGCAACAGGTGATTGGAAACATTAACCAAAATGTCAGGTAGTGAATTTTGAAGGCTTTTAACTGTAGAGAAGAGTGGAATGAAAAAAACATCAATGATCAGAGTTATATACCCTGAAAATATAGAAATGCTATATACAACAAAAAGTAGCAGAGATGGACCAGGCGTGGAGGCTCACGCCTATAATCCTAGGACTCTGGGAGGCCCAGATGAGAGGATTGATTGAGCTTAGGAGTTCTGAGCAACAGCAAAACACCGTCTCTAAAAAAAAAGTAAAAAATAAAAAATAAAAATAGAAGAGATGCAAATAAGGAGTGTTTCAAATTGAGGAGGAAGAACTCATTAATCCATAAATAAGACACATTTTTTGGATCCTCTCTTCTCATATGACACCAGGATAAATTTTGAAAAGCATGAAATATTTAAATATATTAAACAAAATAATGAAAACCTTACTGACGATTGACTGATTTTTTTAAATGTTTTGGACATAAAAGGTAATTTTTACTATGATTCACCCTTTCTATTAATATTTGCTAAAATTATGCTCCCTGCTACTTCCTTGCCCAGGTTGCTGTTCTCCTGAATCCATCCCATTTCCTCAAAATCAGAATTTTAGCCCATCTGATTGGGCATCATGCACTGTCTGCAAACATCTTATATGCAAAGTGATTTTATAGTGCAGATATAGTGTACATACGTTTGTTTATGTACTCCTAAGATTATATATATAAATATATAAGTCTTATTTATTATATATCTTATATATTATATCTTACATATTTCATATATCATTTTTGAAAATATTTATCTACTGATTTGCAAAACCAAATTTAATAAAGTTGACTATATCCTTAGATTTTTCCTCCTCTATTTATTCTCCACACCATCATTAGAATACTATTTGTTATTGCTGCTAACATTTATTGCTTTCCTGACTGTTGAAACTACACATCTTATTTTAGGTTATAATGAATAACAATATAATGTGACATATGAGAGAGTAAATTGTATCATTGTATTTCTTCTGTCATTACCCAAGACCTCATTTGTTTCTTTATATATTTTTCAATAATACCTTTCAATCATACAAAATAAATTTATGTAATAATTATTTGCATACTATTCAATAGAATGTACTATTTACATACTACATACTATTCATTTTTTTCACATTTGTTTGTTTTCTATTCCAAATATTCATAGTTCGAGTAGCTATTCACAGAAGTTTTTCTTTTTGTTTCTTTCAAAAGTGATTTTCTTCTGTCAGTCTCATACTTGATATTATTTATTTCTGCATCACTCATCGTGTTTCCTTATATTATTATTTGCCTCATGACTACAAGTCTTTCTTTGTATCCTGTTTAGCTTAATTTGTTTGATGATGTAATGTTAACAGTTGTGGGGGCTCAAACTATATTATTTTCAAATATGATAGCTTCCAAGAAAAGGTGTAGAATATTTTAGTCTGCTTTAACTTTTGATTTTATTTCTTACAACTCTTTCATCAGAATTAACAGACTTTGACTAACCATTCCATGGGAGTTTGGATTACACATGGTTTCAACTGCCCCCAAGTTTCTTTTTGTTTCTGTTCTCCCTGATGTCCTGCATTAAGCTACAAAGGTGTGTGTGTATGTTTGTGTAAATAATGAAAGTCTCACTGATTTTCCAAATTCTCTGCCTTTATTTTGATTATAATTAAAAAAATAAAACTTTCTCTTTAATAACAGAAATATAAAAAGAAAGAATGGAGTAAAATTGCTCTCTATCAAGAGTTCCATCCCCCTTCACAATTGTGTATGGTGCCCATTTAAACAGAATGCCCTATGTACAGAAGAGTAATTAACATAAAATAGACATAACAAGTAATTGTTTAATACATGGCAACTGAATAAATAAATGAACAAATAAATGTATAAATTACATATTTTCACTGATTTTTATGTAGCTATTAGTGTTCATGAAAGGTTCAGAAATTATATGCTATATTTTGTTTCTTAGTTTAACTGTTTATCTGATTATTTTTTGCAAAATTTACCTGAAATTACAAATTCTGACTCACTAATTGGTTGTGAAAAATAAATTTATAAAAGTCAAATATGTATTTTTCCTAAAAAATAGTCAGATTCTGTGATAGTAACATAATTAAATTGGAAATAATAATAAACTCAAACCTTACCTACTTTGAAGTTTACATGACCTTTGGATTAATACAGAAATAAAAAAGAGATTAAAAATGTCAAGAAGCATTGAAAGTAAGACTTTTTATTAGAAGTTATGCAATATCATGCAATCTATGGTTACCTTAGGAAAGATTAAGATAGAGATTAAATTTTCTATCACTGATACAATTTATAATATAGAAAATATTAAATCAATTATGCCTTTACAAAGATTTAGACAAATGCCCGCTATGCATTAAAAACTAATTAACATTATTTTTCTCATTAATAAGTAATCTTATACAATATATAAAATAAATTTCAGACATTAAGTTCTGAAGGAATAACATTATAAATGTTATGCAAGATTTTTAAGAGATTACATGTGAAATCTAGGTGTGAGAGAAAAAGTTTTCAAAAAAATTTATAAAAACCAGAAGCATTTAAAAAGGACTATTTGGCTAGATTAAAAAGAGACATTTGTTGCAAAATATGTTATAAAGTTAATAAAGTACAATTTTAGAGAAAAGTAAACTTGGAAATGCAGAGGAAATAGACAGTGTTATTGATATTATTATAAATATCAAGAAAATAATTATTTTAAATTGTTTATATGTTATATCATAATTAAACTATTATCTAGTAACACTCAAGAATTAATATTTGCAAGTATTCAATATCAGTAATATACCAAAAAATTATGCACATTGACAGGTAAGGCATATGCAAATTTATAGAGAATTGAGCAAATACAAAAAATGGCAAGTTACAGAAAATTAATCCTGAATATCAATAAACATGAAAAGATGGAGAAGGTGAAATGGAAATTAAATAACAAGAAGCTATTATTTTACATCTATCAGGCAAAATCATCATCATCATTATCATTATCATCATATCATCTGCTAATATTTATTGCTATGTTCACATTAGGAAATGAGCAGATTCATAAATAATTGGAGAATATGTGAGTCATTTCAGTTTCGTTTGTTCCTTTTGGTTTTGTTTGTAGTTTAAAAAATTTATCTGGAATCCAAGTACTTTTTATGCCAGTAATTCTACTCCTAGAAATCAATTTCACAAAATAAAAACTTTAGAACATAAACATATTTGAAATATTTTGAATATTAAAATAGTTAAATAAATTAGAGTACATTATAAATATGCAAAGCCTTAAAACTAACAAAGCAAACTTATTCCTAATGGCTTGGAGGAAATTCCATGATTTACTATTTAGTAAGAAAAGTAAAATTAATTGAAATGCTATGGTCATAGTTATGTATTTATGTAAAAATATTTGTCATATGTATATAATAGAATAATATTAAAAATAAAGAGAAAATTCTATGCAATACCTGATTCAAATATGTATCCTATAGATTACACATAAATGATCAAATAACTTTCCAGATACTTCATTGTAACACACAAAAATGACTTAAAACATATTTGAGTTCTGAAATAACATAACTGATATCATTGACTAGTCCCATATTACTTTATATATTAACATACATGTGATAGAACTTGAACATATTCCACCTCTCTACTCTTTATAAAAATTGACAAAGCAAAAAATTTGAATATTCCAGTTTATTTTTCAGTATAAGTATATGTTGCAAATTTAAAAATAGTACGTATACCATGTTTATAGAAAGTTAATATTCTTCTAGAGAGATAAAAATTTAATTGATATAGTGGAAAATCCAAGCATTGTGAAGATAATTTCCTCCCCCGATTCAAGGGTTAAATTCTCTAGTTGAAAGTCAAGTGATTGAAAACAAATATAATATTCTAGTTCTGAGTATTTGTGAAGAACCTTAGCTGAAGAGTGGTGCAGAAAAAATGAATAAAGGGAAAACTGACTTTTTTTCTCATTCCCCAAAGGTATTTTACAAACCTAACAGATGATTTAAAGTTTAATATTTTTGACTATAGATTTAAAAATGTAATTACTTTGTTTTTCTCTGTTCTTCCTAAAACTTGTTTTCACAATCCTCATTTTTTTCAGTGCTACAAGTTTTGTATTAACCTTTAGGGCAGCAGAATGGAATTGTTACTGGTTTTGTAATTAGCTGTGGTTGTAAAAGTCAGACATTCAGAAGGCAGAACTCAATGTCAGAGTGAACATCTGATGAAAGACCAAATGCACTTGGAGAATAAATCTGTTGCTGTAGCAACCAGTCCTCATTTGCTATCAACAGAAGAAAAACAAACAGAAAATGAGTAAAATGCCTCAAGTTTCAAATAAAAAAGATAGCTATTCCATATGGAATTATGACTAAAAATCTTTACATTCAACATTTAACCAATAATACATGACAGCAACTGTTATACTGTGTTTTAAAATCAACCCATCAGAAATAGGAAATATAAAATAATACCTAAGCTTCGGAAAGTATAAATTTGGGGGCAAAAAAATTTACTTACCTTTAACAACCAGTTTATTTTATTTTCATTTCTTTAAAAATGTTTTGAAAAATATCATGAAATTTTTCTCTATCTATTGCTTTCCTGGAGGTTAAACAACAATCTAAACCAATATCGTATATCGATATACTTTCTTCTATATCAAAAGATATTTTATGAGCATCTTCTTGAGGATTAGAGCAAAATCGAGCCTTAGCTACTTTGAGCTGTTATAACAAAAATATCATAAACTGGGTAGCTTATAAACAACAAATATTTATTTTTCACAATCCTGAACCCTGAGAAGTCCAATGTCAAGGCTCAGGTAGATTTTGTGTCTTGTGAGGGCCCATTTCCTCGGAGAGGGCACCTTCTAGCCATGCCCTCACTTGGTGGAGGCGGCAAGGCAGCTCTCTGGGGGCCTCTTATATAATGGCACTATTCTCATTCATTCGAGCTTCAACACTATGAGCTAATTGCCTCCCAGTGGTTCCACCTCATAATATCATCACATTATACCATCATCAACACATGAATTTTGGAAAAACACAAACACCTAGATTATAGCAGAGGATTTTTTGAGTTATAGACAAGGTCCATGGCTTCTAGTAACCCAATAAATCTAAGGAAGAGACCACTCACACAAATTAAAGATGTTGAAAGAGCAGAATAGAATATGGCATAAATACAGGAAAATAAACTTTATGTTTGTGATGATTAATTTTAAGTATCAAGTTGACTGGAAAGCATTATTTCTGGTTGTGTTTGTGAAGCTGGTTTCCACGTAAGCCAGTGGATTGAGTGAAGAAGATTGGTCCTCAGTGTGGATGGACACTATCGAATTGTCAGTGGGGCTGGAGAGAACAAAAAAAGGAGAGAAAGGGAGATTCTCTCTTTCCCTCTTTCTCTCCCGCTCATTGCTAGACCCTGGACACCCATTTCTCCCTGCCCTTGGCCATCAAAAAGACTCTCTGGCGTTGGGACTTTGGGATTTACAACAGCAGTCTCCCAGGCTCTCAGGCCTGGGCTGAGACTTACACTATCAGCTTCCCTGGTTCCAAGGCTTTCAACTTGAACTGAGCCATGCTATTGCTATCCCAGGGCCCCTAGCTTGCAGATGGTGTGCTGTGGGAATTCTAGACTCTATAATCACTTGAGCCAATTCCCCTAGTAAATTGTCTCTCATATATCTATCTATTGGTTTTGCCTTTCTGACTAATTCAACACCAAAAGTGCATTTTAGAAAAGAGGACTTGAAAAGCACAAGTGCCAGTGGGACCACTATGTGAAATCGTCCTTCAGGCAAGGTTAGTTTAGAGGTAGATAGTGTCTCTCTTATGATTAAACTAGGAAATGCCCAGATCTATATGAAATTTTAGAATATGTCTGATGAAAAAGTAATGATCTGGTGAAAGAAGAAAATATATGTTTTCAAGAATTTGGCAAAAGGGCTTATAAGTGAGAATAGAAATATTATCTGGATGGGTCTTTGAGCAAGTATATTTGCTAAACATTGAGAAATTGGACAAGGCAAGAGAGAATCACAGCACTCTTTCAGTGGAAAGCTGCTCAATGAATGATTGTGAAACTATCAAAACACCATATTGTTTTTAGAAAAGAAATCCCTCTTTTCTAATTTTATACATATCTTACTAGTATCTATGTTATTGCTACTAATATATGGCACTATTAATTTTAAAGTGAGTTTGAAAATGCACATATCATAAATATGACTTTAAACAATTGTTTCCCTGGGCCATGGTGTTTTATTATGAAAATAGAATAAAAATTTTGAAAACAAAAAAATCCTTTCTAATGTAATGAAAGTTTGTTATTTTTTATTGTTTTCTGTGCATGAGTTATATGCAACACACAGCGCTAGAATTAATTTTTACACTGCATGCCAATTGAGTAGTATGTGACTCATGATATACTTAATGAATTTGTTTCAGAGAATTGAGTCTCCATATGCTTCGCAAGGCCCCAGGCTCAAGACCAGCATGAGTTAAATGCAACTCACATGGCAGTTAATGTGTTAAATTACTGTGGTAAAGTTTTAATATAGGGAAAAAGTCATAATATAAAAATTCCCACAATGTATGTTTCTATTACCTGTTACTAATTATCTCAGTATTTTTAACTAAGCATACCTGTCAGAATTACATTATTTTATTATAATGTATTTTTGTTTGTGTAACATATTAATTTATGAAGATAAGAGGGAGCTATACTGAGTACTTAGTCATATGGAAAAAGTTAGAAATTACTTAGTAATATGGAAAAAGTAAAAGTTTGAAGTTTGTACCTCTTTTGCTTTCTTTAATGCCCATGCATAGTGCCTATTATGGTGATCAAACTTAGATTGATCACCTCTTGGTATCAGTATGGTGCCCTTCATGTTTTTACATTCCCACCTCATTTCATGATTAGGATTTAGTCAGGGCTGAATTTTTTTTTCCTTTCCAAGATTCACTTCATAGAATCTATGTTATCTCTTTGTTCATCATTTCCATTGGTGTAAATATTGGCGAAAACACTCAAGGCTCTGAACAAAAATATGGGAAATTTTGATCCATGGATAAGCTTATGGTACTGATTGCATGAGGCTGCCTACCCTAGCTGCAAGAGCTTACAAAAAAGAAATGAGATCACTGGGAGGAAGATCACAGAATAAAACATGTATATTGACAGAGCAGAACCCTTTACAAGTTTGTTCTGCCTATTTTTGCTAATGATTTCTAATGTTTTTTGTGATGTAATGACTGAGACAATTCGAAATGATGTTTTTGTGTATATTTGCTAAATAGGAGATAGGTATAGCCTCTAGAAGCTTTTCTGAAAACATCTTTACTTGAGCCAGATTTCATGAGGTCAGTAAATGCTCCTAAGTTCTTATGAGAGTACTGACCCCTAGTTTCCCATGGTTTTTGCATATTTATTCTAAAAGAGATATAGCTACTAACCACTATCTTGCCCAGGGTTATAAAGACATAAAATAACAATTCACATGTATGTATATTGTGTCTATTAAATTTAGTAGTAACTACATGTTTGCTTTCCAAATATTTTCTCTTAGGACTAATTGTAGTGTTGTCTAATCTCTGAAAAATACTGTTTCATATAATTTCTATTTTTAAAAAAATTTTAGTTGTTTAATGAGGTATGGTAAATCTGGTCATTTTTACTCCATCATGTCTAACAAGAGAAGGCCCATTACCGAGTTCATAGTGCCAATGCAATAAATAATTCAAGGTTTATCTCTCCAGACTTGGTCATATATACATCTGTGTCACAGTTTATTTAATAAGTTCTAATGAGTTTTCCAGTCTAATTGTAGTTTGATTTCTTTTTACATTCCACCTGCCAACAAAAAAGCCAATAAAAAATTTAAAGATTAATAAATGAAGTATAGAGGCTCTTTTAAGACCATGCATCTTAATTGAAGAATTGAAAGAAAAAATATTCTTATGGTTAATCATTTTTAACACAAATAAAAGATGTTACCTTTGTGTGAATAGGAGATTACAAAACAAGATGAAAATTAATATTTAGTTATGACATCACATGTATAGATTCACTAATAAAAAGTTTATGTTTTTATTTTTCAAAATGATTGCCAATGAATTTAACTGAACTCACACAAGCTACTCTAGAATGAAAACTGAGATTCAGCACTTAAGTCTTTAACTCAAGATAATTGTAGCATATAGTTCACCAAAAACTATATCCAATATATAACTCTTTAATGCTTACTGTGTATAAAACTTTCAAGAAAATAGAAAAATAATGCGCCTTGGATATCATCATTAATGAATTTGCAACCTATTAAATATAGATGACTATGGATGTGCATACTATAGTAAACAAATCAGCAATAATGTAAGGAACAAAAGAGAAACAGACTTCTCAGATACTATAATATTTGACTGATGTAAAGAAATAGTATCACCTTAAAGATGTTGTAGAAAGAAAAAGTGAAGTGTAGAATAAGATTTTGATATAGTGGTAAAGTGAGAAGCCCTGAATAGATAGATGCAGAAAAGAAGTAAAATTTATTCTGGATTCAAAGAATTGCATGATATGATTTAAAAATAAGGCAGGAAAGAAATGGGGAAGCAAAGTACTTGAGTTGAGTCAGAGCCAAATGTGTAGTACCATGAATGTTGGATAATTGCATTCTGGTAATGAAATTAAATTATACCACATTATCTCTCCACAGGTACTGAGCTGTTGGGAACCAGATATGAAATGACAATAATGATCAAAATATTAGCTTTATTACCAGGAATCACGACTGGAGATGTAAACTTGGTCTATGACCAAATTGTCTCACTAGTATTCTATGAACACAACTGAAAAACATGAGCCTTTTAACTATGCTAAAGGAGAGTGGGCTATAGGAAAAGCTACCCACATGATTACTGCTTAGAAGATATCCTATCATTGATGAGGCACTACCAAATATAGTAAAAAGGGAAATGACATATGATCATAACCTTTGACAAATATAAACATAATTTTTAACACATACAAATATAACTTTTTGTTAATTTTTCAGTTGTACATATGATTGTACATATTTCTGGGGTATATGTGATATTCTGATACATGTATACAAGATATAGTGATCAAATCAGGGTGGTAGGGATATCTCTTACCTCAAACATTTATCATTTCTTCATGTTGAGATTATTCCAAAATCTTTCTTCTACTTACTTTGAAATCTACAATAAATTATTGTCAACTATAGTGCTAATGAACATCAGCATTTATTCCTTCTATTCAACTGTACTTTTGTACCCATTAACCAACCCCTCTTCATCTTTCCTCCTCCCTACCCTTCCCAGCCTCTGGTAACCATCATTCTACTGTCTACTTCCTTGAGATCAGCATGTTTTAACTTCTACCTATGAATGAGAATGTGTGATATTTGTCCTCTCTGTTCCTGGTTTATTTCACTCAACATAAAGATCTCTAGTTCCATCCATGTTGTTGCAAATGACATGAATTCATTCTTTTTTATGGCTGAATAGTATTGCATTGTGTTTTTATACCACATTTTCCTTATCCATTCAACCACTGATGAACACTTGGGTTGATTCTATATGTTGGCTATTGTGAATAGTGCCACAGTAAACTTGAGAGTGCAGCTATCTTCTTCAATATACTGATTTCCTTTCTTTTGTAAAAGGAGATACAGAGGGATTTCTGGTTCATATGGTAGTTCTGTTTTTAGTTTTTTCAGGAACATCCATACTGTATTTCATAGTGGGTATACTAATTTACATTCCTATTAGCAATGTATGCCCATTCCTCTTTCCCTTGCTAACATCTGTTATTTTTTTGTCTTTTTGTTATTAACCATTTAAACTGGAGTAAGATGAAATCTCATTGTGGTTTTGATTTACATTTCCCTGATGATTAGTGATGTTCAACATTTTTTCAAATACCTGTTAGCCATGTGTATGTTTTCTTCCCAGAAATGTCTAGTCAGATCTTACATATTCTGGTTATTAATCCCTTGTCAGATGAATAGTTTGCAAATATTTTCTCTCATTCTGTAGGTTCCTTCTTTACTCTGTTGTTTTCTTTGCTGTGCAGAAGCATTTTAGCTTGATGTAATTCCATTTGTTTCTGTTACTTGTGCTTTTGAGGTCTTACCTAAAAAATCTTTGCCTAGACCAATATCCTGAAGTGTTTCCCCAATGTTTTATTCAAGTAGTTTCACAGTTACAGGACATAAAATCAACATACAAAAATCAGTAGCTTACCCATATGCCAACAGCAAACAATCTGAAAAAGAAATTAAGCAAACAATCCCATTTATAAAACTTGAAAAGTAAAATAAAGTACTTAAGAATAAATTTAACCAAAGAAGTGTAACATCACTATAATGAAAACTACAAATCACTGATGAAAGAAATTGAAGAGGACACAAAAAAAATGGAAAGATGCCCCATGCTCATGGACTGGAAGAATTAATATTGTTAAAATGTCCAACTACCCAAAGAAATCTACAGATTCAATGCAATCCCCATCAAAATACCAATGACATTCTTCACAGACATAGAAAAGACAATCTTAAAATATGTATGAAAACACAGAAGACCCCAAGTAGCCAAAGCAATCTTGAGAAAAATAGCAAAGCTGGGAGTATCACACTACTTCACTTCAAATTATACTACAAATCTGTAGTAACCAAAACAGCATGTTATTGACATAGCAACCAACATGCAAACCAATGGAACAGATTAGAAAACTCAGAAATAAACCCACACATTTACAGCCAGTTTCTTTTTGACAAAAGCACCAAGACATACATTGGGGAAAGGATAGTCTCTTCAATAAATGGTGTTGGGAAAACTGGATATCCATATGCAGAAGAATAAAACTAAACCTCTGTCTCATACCATACAGAAAATCAACTCCAGCCGGGAGCGGTGGCTCACGCTTGTAATCCTAGCACTCTGGGAGGCCTTGGCGGGTGGATCATTTGAACTCAGGAGTTTGAGACCAGCCTGAGCAAGAGTGAGACCCCATCTCTACCAAAAATAGAAGGAAGTTAATTGGACAGCTAAAAATATAGAGAAAAAATTAGTCCAGAATGGTGGCGCATGCCTGTAGTCCTAGCTACTTGGGAGGCTGAGGCAGTAGGATTGCTTGAGCCCAGGAGTTTGAGGTTGCTGTGAACTAGGCTGATGCCATGGCACTCTAGCCACTCTAGCCCAGGCAACAAAGTGAGACTCTGTCTCAAAAATCAGCTCCAAATTGAATAAAGACTTAAATGTAAGAATTTTAATTATGAATATGAATTTTAACACTTGACATTTCAAATATTTAGTATATTATCTACATTTTGTGAAGGGTCAATCATACACAATTTTATAAGCCTTTTAATAAACTTAGGTTGATTTATGTAGAGACATGTGAAATGTCTCTGAAGCTTAAGATTAAATAGCTTCAAGGTAAGTCTTCCTCTGTCACACAATATTGCTATAATTAGGTGATCTCTAAGGTATGATATTATAGAATTTGCACATTCTGTTTTATAACATTACATAATTCTCTCTACTTATTCTAGTTAAATATTTTTTCTCATTAAAAAATCACTCTATTTCCTCTAAACCATATATAGGGATAATCTCTTTGTATATGTTTTAGATTTTTTCCTTTCTCCCTCTTTCTTAACATTGTTTCTTATTTCTTCAGTTATAATATTAATATCTCTTAGGTAAAACCTAACTATAGCTATCCATAGATGACCTCTTTCTCCACCCAATTACACATTTTATATATTTATTTCACTCTTACCTATAATTCTCTTATCAACCCAAATTTATATTTTATAAGAGCCTTTATATGGTACATAGCCCACATATCTGATGTTGAATCTCTTGTATAACTTTTCCAGTTATTTCTTCAGCTACTACTTGTTCACAACCCATGAAGGGAGAACTCATTTCCTTCTGAGACAACCTATCCCATGTCTTCAAATTTTATTGTAACACACACACATTTAATCCACCAAACATTCTGAAACTTTTGACAAAACATTGTGTTCCACTTTAACTATGATTTCAATAGACACTCTGTGATCATTCAGCCTATAATTAACTTTTTTATTTTAGGCTGGCTAGGTAATTTTCAGAATAATTCATTTTCCATAAATTTTTATTTTGCACACTATTCAGTAAAGTCAGGATGCAATTCCTTCCTCTCTTTTGAAAGTCCTCACTCAGCAAATTATCTCTAACAGATTCTCATCTATCATTTCTTCTCTATTTTCCAGACATGTCTGGAAACATTTCTATACCTACATAGAGCAATGATAATGATAATAGCAAGCAAGTAATTTATGTAATATCCCCCAAGGTCTTGACACTACATATATAATCTAAGTCGATAGGACCCTATCAGGGAGTTAATCTGATTATTTTCATTTCACATATAGGAAATATAAGTCTGAGAGGGGTTACACAATTTCCAAATTGCATAATGTCATGCAGCTAGTAAATGGTAGAACCATGATTAAAAAGCAGGCATGTTTATCTTCAAAGTCCTTTCCTTTCCACCATCCCATGCTATCTTTCATATGAAAAGTCTCGTGTAAATAACAAAAAATTCAACAATGCTATCTTCTGTTAAAATGGTAGTAATACAGCAAATAATAATTGCAGCAAATAGTTGAAAATGTGCTGATAAAGGTACTAAAGCATTTTCCATTATTCTTTGGGTTCTCTCTTTAATTGCCCAGGGTGAATTTTATTTGGTTTTTAACATTATTCTAAGTAAAGAAAATTAAAAATTTTAAGTAATTTAGCATGAGTTTTAGTGTTCATCTTTATGTTGTACAATGTTATTTTTAATACAAATACAGCAACATTTAACTCATATGTAGAATCTCCAAAATTATGTGACTTTTTAATAGCTTATCATACATATACAGGTATTTTATTTTTACTAGAACAGTGAAACTGTACAAAACTAACACACATTTTTATTTCAATTTTTGTTGACATATTTCACCAACACTTTACTTTTGGCTTACTAACAAGTAAGAAAGAACTGAAAGGAATTGTAACTCTTCATTGCCTTGCCTGTATTTTTCTTTCTGTGTCATCCTTTTCAGTGTAGTGGTTAGTGAGCTAATAGAGGGAATTAATATGAGTAATAAAGAACATGATAAGTTTCCCTGGTTGACTGTATTTCTCAGAATGCTTTTGTTGTCTATGTTCAAAGCAAGATCTAGTTTGACTAGAAGTCATGACCTCTTGAGGCTGTCGGTGTCTCCACTTGGTCAGTTGTAAAAGTATTAATAACACATTTCATTCTTGTTTATAAGTCTCACTGAATTCCCACACATCATGGTTGCACATCAATTCTGTGTTTATACTTGTAGGGCACTGGAAACACTATGTGAATGGTGTGTCAAGGAATGGTAGACAAACATATTGCACATGTCTCCTCTGCTCAGCTTCTTGCTCCATTTTCCCATTGGACTTCATTTTCAAACCACAAGTTCAAAGATAAAGTTATCAGTAATATCAAGGTAATGACAGCAGAGAATTAAACTGACTATGAGGCCTTATGAGTACAAGCCTCAGGAGACCCGATACCACTAATTTGGCCCAGATCCTCTCTTTACTCAATTTTATTTGACTTTCTTAGTTCTCACACGTTGTATCCATTATTATAAGTTTTACATATACCTTTCTAATGTATGGTATACAGATATATTTGTACATTAAATTATTAATAGTACTTATATTTTGAATTGATAGAAATGTCATAATCTGTGTCTCTCTACACACACACACTACTGTATCATATATATATATATATATATATATGGGCTTGATCACTTCTTGTCTTACTTGATGAACATGTATAAGGACATAGTTCTCAAACACTTTGGTATACAGTATCAAAAGCAGATTTTAAGTAATAAAAACATAAGAAGTATTTTTTCAAAATAATCTTGAAATTTAAATGAGGTAATATGTATTTGACAAGTGCCTACACATCTTTTAAGGTCCAGCTTAACTATAGCTTCAAGGAGGTTTATGATGCTTTCCCTACCATACAGGTAACTTATATTTTCTGTCTCATAGTCTCATCGTAACCTGAGAATACTATTTTTGACAATTTAATTAATTAGTCACATATCTTTCTAAACTGGAGTGTATGTTCAATGATGCATATTTTTCTTCTTATTCATAATTTAATCTGTAGCATTGAATATGCTGGCTATTCCTAATATATAGTCAGCACAATTTAATATTGAATTAATGACTTTGTCACATTTCAACCCTAATTTTTAAATTTCTTTCTAACTACTATGATAGATATTTGCATGTTCAAAGGTATGTGGTTAGGTTTCAAGAATTAACTAAGAATTTTGCAGAAACACAGCAGCTGAAAGTATTCAGAGTATTTCTGCTCTGTTGGAAATAGGCAGAGTTGGACATCTGTACCTCCTCAGGCCAATGTAAGGAAACATCTGTGAAGCATCATTAAATTGTTTTCTGGGGGAACCAACCAACAAACAAAACCTACCATGTTTTCAGCCAGAGTAAGTTGGTGCAGAGCCAGAAGGGAAAACAAAATAAATTTACAAAGTCAGAGAACCACAGAAATGGAGTTGCTGTGATTTATTGGTCTAGCTCCACCATTAATGCCATGATGACATGGTTTAGCTAGCTGAATGTATCAAAGTGTATTGCTTAACAAGATAGAAGTGCAAATTGGGTTTTGCAGAATTGCAAGGTGTGCCAATTTTCATCTTAACCATTAATTGGTTAAATAAATACATTTTTAGAAAGAGAAATTTAGAATTATATAAAATTATATGAAATCTGCTAAGCAAAAATAAACAATTCAGAAAGAACTACAATATTACAGTTTTATTTTTAATAACCTATCTGGTAGAATGTACACTATTTTGGTGACAATACACTAAAAGCCTCAAATTCAGCATCATGCAACCAAAAACATTTGTATCCCCTAAAAAAATTTAATGTTAACCTATAGTCAAAAAACTGGTCATTCTCATCTCAGAGAATGAGATCAGCAATAGCAACATTAAGTCAGAAGAAGAAATGGGGTCAATGATAATTGAAATGAAATCTCTAACTACTTTGTTATCTTTACCTTCTACATGACTGCTTCACACAAATCCTTTTCATACTCCAACCACCATAATCCTCTCTATTCTACATTTGTTTTCAATAAATTTTAACAAACATTTTGCTTGGAATAATTTTAGATTTATAGAAATAAGATAAAAACAGTGCAGAGAATTCCTGTACACCTTTCACTTAGTTTCCCCTAATGTGTTAACAAAGGCATGGTACATTTGACAAAACTAAGAAATTAACACTAATATGTTTCTATTATCTAAATTACAGACTTCATTCATATTTCACCAGTTTCCACTAATGTCATTTTTCTGTTCTAGGATCCAATACAGGATATCACACTGCATTCTGTTATACTTTCTCCTTAGTTTTCTCTGATTTATGATATTTTTTATACTTTTTTTTTATGAACTTGAAAGTTTTGAAAAGTAGAAGTCAGGAATTCAATTTGGATTTGTCTGATATTTTCCTCATGACCAGACTAGAGTTATGAATTTTTAAAAAGAATTCCACAGAGATGAATTGTGCTTCTCATTTCATCATATCCGAAGGTATATGATATCAACATGACTTAAGACTGTGACATTGAAATTTATTACTTGTCTAAGAGCTTCCAAGTTTCTCTTCTGTAAAGTTATTATCTTTACTGCTCCACACCTTGTTTTACAGAAGCAAGTTACTAAGTCCAGACCACATTCAATCTCCATCTCATGGAGTGCAATTTTCTTCAAAGTTATTTGTATTTTTTTTTGTAAAGAAGATTTGTCATTTCTATCCCAAGTATTTACTTTTTCAATTATTAATTAATATAAGTATAAATTATGTACATTTATTTTATACTTCAGGTTATAGTTTTTCTATTATTCATTTTTTGCTATTTTTTTCAGCTTTGCCACTGGGGGCTCTTTCGTGTTGGTTTCTATTTTCCATTGACATGTCCTGAAACTTTCTTTGGCACTATAAGATGATGCAGGCTCATGTTGGATTTTTCTTACACAAATCCAGAAATCAGCCACATTCTAAAGAGCTTGCATTTTTTATTGAGAGATGGTGTTAGAAACCCCAGTGCAGACTCCAGGTTTGATTGATGCTTCTGGGAAATCATTGATTCTAAGACCTCTCAGTGGACAGTGCTAAATATATATATATATGTGTGTGTGTGTGTGTGTGTGTGTGTGTGCGCGCGTGTGTATACTTACTCATGCACACACATATCTATAATTATTTCTGCATCTAGTAAATTAAAATTAATATTACTTTATATTGATATATCATATTCCAATCCAACAGCAAGAGGTTCATTATGATTTTTTTCCTTTGGCATGTTTATAAGTTTCTTATCTGAGAGTGAGAAATCTGTCTCCCATTAGGTACAATTTATTTATTTTGATCAGCTCTAGTACTCTTGTAACATATTTTCAAATTGAGAAAGCCTACCCCCAGGAAAACCAGGGTTACTAGAGTAATATTTGTGTATAGTTATTTTTGTTTTTATTCTTACATCTCAATACATCAACTTACAAAGTTACTTAGGTCAGCTCTTGTTTTCCCCACCAACTTCAGCAAGGTTGTGTCATAGATTTGCAATACAATTATATTCATTTTCTTAGTGTAAAGTTCATCTTTGAATTCCTAAATCTAATTGCTTTTGATTTTCACTTGCATTTATTAAATTTTACTCTTTGTGATGTACATTTTGTAAAGGTTTGACAAACACATACCATCAGATATACACAACTCTACTAAGATATAGAACATTTATGTCAACTTAAAATTTTCTCTGCATAGCTGATTTTTATCACTACTGTTCCTCCTCCCCCAGTCATTGGCAACCTGATCTATTTTCTGTTCATACAATCTCCTTTTCTTCTTGGATCTGGCTTCTTTCGCTTAATAAAATCTATCTAAGATTTATTCATGTTGTTGCACAAATCAACCATTTGTTCTCTATTATGGATCATTAGTATTCCACTACTGGAATAGTTTGAGTAGTTGTACCACAGTTTGTTTATTAATTCACTAGTTGAAGAATATCTTACTAGTTTTGAGCTATTAACAATAAAGCTATTATACTATAAACATTCACCAATAGGTTTTTGTGTGAACATGTGTTTTCAATTGACTTGGATAAACCTCAAATGGTGGAATTCTAGGTTGAATAATGTGTATAGATTCAGCTTTACAAGAAACTTCTACACTGTTTCTAAAGTAATTGTACCATACTGCCTTCCTATCACAATGAATGAGAGTCCCTGTTGCTCCACATCCTCACCAGCAATTGGTGTTGTAAATGTTTTAGACATTCTAATAGTCATAAAGTGGTATCTCATTGGGTTTTAATTTTCATTTCCCTAAGGACAATAACTAGGCATTTTGTAGAATAAACAGCTGATCCTTGAGCAACACAAGTTAGAACTGCATGGATACACTTACACAAAGATTTTTTAAAATAAATATACTAAAATTTTTGTGAAAAAGTGTGGCAATTAAAAAATTCTCAGATGAACTGTACAGCCTAGAAATATTTTTAAAAATTAAGAAAAAGTTATGTATGTCATGAATACATATATCTAAATGTTAGTTAATTTTTCATTTACTATCAGCAAATATACATAAATCTATTATAAAAAGTTAAAATTTATCAAAACTTACCCACCCAAGTACTTACAGATCATAGATGGTGCCATTTTCAGTCAAGAGAAATATAAACAAACATAAAGTTACAGTACTGAATATTAACTGCATAAAATTAACTGTAGTAAATACTTTACTACCGTAATAATTTTATGGCCACCTCCTGTTGCTACTGCAGTAAGCACGAGTGTTGTGAATATCCAAGTATTTTCTTAAAATGCCATGTGACACTAATCATCTGTACATGAGCAGTTTGTCTCCCCAGTGAATTGCTTATTGCAGTAAAAAGTGATCTCTTGAGGTTCTCATGTATTTTTCATCATGTTTAGTGCAATACTATAAATCTTGAATAAAACCATGGGACCCACATGAAGTGCCACTAGTGATACTGTAATTTCTCCCAAAAAGCAGAGAAAAGGCATGACATTACAAGAAAAATTCAAATTGTTTCATATATATTTGGTACATACCCTAATTAAGGTCTGCAGCTGCATTGTTGCCCACCATTTCAAGATAAATGAATCCAGATAAATGAATCCAAAAAGGACCACTGTAGAAACAAAAAATGGAAATTCAAAAAGCTATATATACCAGTAGGTGGAAAAACCTTACACTTTTTGCAAAATACACGTTGATCTCATATTGAAAATGCAGCTCTTAGGGGGGTGCTAATATAACTTGAAAAAAAGCAAAGCTATTATATGACAACTTAAAGCAAAAAGAAAGGTGAAGGATCCAAAACTAAACAATTTACTGACAAGCAAAGGATGTTTTGATAATTTTAGAAAGAGGTTTGGCTTAAAAAATGTTAAGATAACAAGAGAAGCAGCTTCTGCTGACCAAGAGGCAGCAGATGACTTCTCAGATACCATTAAGAAAATCACTGAGGAGAAAAAATATACACCTGAACAGCTTTTTAATGCAGATGAAAGTGCTCTATTCTGAAAAAAAATGCCACAAATGGCATTTATTAGTAAGAAAGAGAAGCAAGCACCACCAAAAATTAAGACAGGAAGGAATAGGCTAACTCTACTATTTTGTGAAAATGCAGTCAGGTTTATGATTTGAACTGCCCTTATCGATTAAGCCGTTAACCCCTGACAATTGAAGGCAAAAGATAAGCACTACAGTGGTGTTTTGATTGTACAACAAGAAGGCCAGAGCAATGAGAACACTTTTCCTGAGTTGGTTCCAAAGATGCTTTGTTCCTGCCATCAGGAAGTACATTACCTGTAAGGGACTGCCTATAAGACTTCTTTTGATATTAGATAATGCTCCTGGAAATCCAGCTTCTCAATGAGTTCAAGACCAAAGGTGTCAAAGTGGTCTACTTGCCCCCAAATGAAACATCTTTTATTTAGCCTCTAGATCAGGGGATCGTTAGGACCATTAAACACAGTACTCTGTGAAAAGGATTGTCAAAATTATGGAAGAGAATCCCAATAGAGAGAACATCATGAAAGCCTGGAAGGATTAAACCATTTAAGATGTCATTGTTATTATAGAAAAAGCCATGAAAGCCATCAGTTTGAAAAAAAAAATGAATTCCTGCTGAAGAAAACCATCCAGATGTTGTGCATGACTTCACAGAATAACAACAGAGACAATCAAAGAAATCATGAGATTGTTGTTATTGCAAAAAAGGTGGGAGAGGAATGAATGGTTTCTAGAATTGAACCTTGGGGAAATTCAAGAGCTAATAGATACCACACCAGAGGAATTAGCAGAAGATGACTTGATGGAGATAAGTGCTCCTGAACCAGTGCCAGAAAATGAGGAAGAAGATTTAGAAGAAGCAGTGTCAAAAAACAAATTGGCATTAGGCAATCGGGCAGAAGGGTCCCAACTATTTCAAGACTGCTTTTGACTTCTTTTACAACATGGACCCTTCTGTGATATGGGCAGGATACTAAACCAAACAATGAAAGAAGGATGGTAGGATATAGAAAGATTATTAGAGAGATGAAAAAGCAAAAATGTCAGATAAAAATTAGAATGCTTTTTCGTAAAGTTACACTGAGTGTGACGTGTCCCTGCCTCTCCTACCTCCCTTTCCACCTCCTCCACCTCTTTCACTTCTGCCACCCCTGAGACAGCAAAACCAACCCCTCCTCTTCCTCCTTCTCCTTAGCTCAACGTGAAGATCAGGAGGATGAAGACCTTTATGATGATTCATTTCCATTTAATAACTAGTAAATATATTTTCTCTTCTTTATGATTTTCTTAATGATATTTTATTTTCTATAGCTTACTTTTTGTAAAAATACAATATATTATACATATAACATATAAAATGTGTTTTAAGCAATTGTTTATGTTATTAGAAAGGCTTCCTGTCAACAATAGGCTATTTGAGGGGAGCGAAAATTTGCATTTTCAACTGTGTGGGAAGCTGGTGTCCCTAATCCCTGCATTGTTCAAGGGTCAACTGTACTTTTAGAGTATGCACTATCTGATCTACTCTATCCATCTACTAGATCTTCCTTAGAGTAGAAATTTTTTTAAAAGGTCACCAAAGGTCCCTAATCTATAGCTTAAATTTATTAATGCAGATAAATATCAACACTTCTATGTTGAATTATTTCAAATCAAATTATATACATTAAAATAAATGGTTACCATTATGCTGATTCTAAAATAGAATGATACACTTTGTTTTGTAAATAAGATATATCTATAATATTTCACAATCCAGAAACCACATAACCCACAAGCCAAAAAAAAAATAGTTTGGGGTGATTTTTTAATTCCTATAAATCTTGAATATTGAATTTTTTCCTTTTCTTTCAAAATACACGGACATTTATAATAATCTTACCTGATAAATTTAGTGTGAATTGATATTTTTTGCCTGTTTGTTGACTTTTTCATGGAATAAAATGCAAATTCTTCAAACATAATAATGTCTACTTTATCCTTTTATATTCACTGTTTGGCACAGCATCTCGACTTTAATTGTCATTCAGTAAATATGATTTTGGTCTGTACCTTTTCAGAATTCAATTTACTCTCTTTAAAAATTGTCATCTGGCTCCTTTCCTATTTCGTGTTACTAAAAGTGTGCAATTGCTAAATATTTGCATTTGAAATGTGTCCAACATGGCAAATGCAATTTGTTAGACCTGGAAATGTGAAGTCACTTAACATGGCCAGCTGCTCTCTTAGTATCTCTTCACCTACAACTAATAAAATACTTGACCAATTGGAACAGAAATTGAAATTTAACAACAGATATGGCCACAGTGATATTTATCAGCCAAAACATCTGCTCTGGTTTTAGGTTATTCTTAATTAACAACAGTTATTTACATGTTCAGTTTAAATGCATTGCCTATTAGAGGAAGTACCAATGAGTTTACTAACTGTTTTTATTGTCACAAAGTTAAAAGAAATATAGTTATGGTCATTGGAATTTTTTGCTAATATCAGCTCATTTTTAACATTTGCTTTTCATCAGATTGTCTCAGATTTCTTTGAAATACTTGTGTGCCAAACATTGCATTGCATAATTCATATATATTAACTCATTTTCTATCATAATTGTTCTGTGGATTAAGTACTGTTTTAATCCTAGTTTTACAGATGGAGAAACTGAGGCAGAGTGAGTTTTGGTAACTTGCTGAGGGTCACTCAACTGGAAAATAGAGAAGTTGGATTAAAATCTCAATAGATTGATTCCAGACTGTGTACTGTTGATGAACGTGGCCCTTGCTTCTCCATTTGTATCTTTTTAATGCTTTTTCATGCCCATAAAAATACATGTACAAGAATATTTGCAGCTGATTTTTCAAAACAGCGAAAACTTAAAACAGCTTTAATTTCCAACAGCAATGCAATGGATAAATAAATCGCTGTATACTAATATGTTCGTACACATTAATGAAAAGAATGAATTACTGATACACTTAAAAATGAATAAATCTCCCTGGTGGTTGGTTTCTTTTCCTCTCAATTATTCAAATGATATTATTTCAATGGGATTTATTCATTTTTAAGTATATCAGTAATTCATTCTTATCCTAAGTGAAGTCTCTCAAACAGCAATCCCCAACCATTTTGGCACCAGGGACCGGTTACATGGAAGATAATTTTTCCATAGACCTGGAGCAGGGAGATGGCGATGGCTTCAGTATGATTCAAGCACATTACATTTATTGTGCCGTCAAACCTCTCTGCTAATGATATTCTGTATTTGCAGCCACTCACCAGCACTAGCATGTCCTCCTCAGCTCCACCTCAGATTATCAGGCATTAGATTCTCATAAGGAGCACAACCTAGATCCCTGGCATGTGCAGTTTACAATTGGGTTCCTGCTCCTTTGATAATCTAATGCTGCTGCTGATCTGACAGGAGGCGGAGCTCAGGTGGTGATGTGAGCAATGGGGAGTGAGTGGGCTGTAAACATAAGTGAAGTTTTGCTGGCTGGCCTGCTGCTCACCTCCTGCTATGCGGCCCAGTTCCTAACACAACATGGTCTGGTACCAGTCTGCAGCCCCGGGGTTGGGGACCACAGTTCTAAGGAATAAAAAAACAAACATCACATGTACTCTGTATTAAATTGGAACTAACCGATGAGCTCACATAAGCACAGAGGGAAGTAAAACTCAGCAGAAATCAAGTAGGGGGAGGGGGAAGGAGAGGATGGGTGAAAACCTATCTAACAGGTACAAGGAACAAATGACACATTTATAGCCCTGACTCAAGCATTACAAAAGTGATTCATGTAGCCAAAAACATTTGTACCCCTATAATATTTTGAAATAATAAAAAAAAGAAATAAGCACTGGAGTACATACTATGTAATTCCATTTATGGGGGGGTTCTACAACAGGTAGCTCTAACTGATGGTTGAAGTCATCCTGTTTTCCTTTTTGGGCATAAGGCATTGACTTGAGTGGATCACACATACACAAAAAAAATTCTAATGTAATGGAAAGTTTTATATTTTGATCTAGGTGGTGGGGAAACGTTCATCAAAATACAGACTTAAAAATTTTCTACTTCATATACCTCACCAAATTTATTATACTGTATCACTCTATTAAAGATAATTACCCATCTCTTCTAAGTTATCTTCTACTTAAGCAACTCTTCCTGTCATTATTTTTACAGTTTGAGAAATTATTGTAATCTCTCCTAAAAGTTTAAGATTCATACATAAATATATCAATCATTCCCTTATAAAATTACAAGAACATTCTCAACTTTTCTGATATTTCCTCATTACCAGCCAATCAATTCTTAAGAATTAAGTGCACAAAAACAGGTTTCTCACTGTCCCCTTAGGCTTCTAAGGCATAAAATTGTCTACATTCAAATAAAGAATGTAAACACTATTCTCTTTGGAACAAAATATAAATTAGAATTATTCTTCATTTTTAAATTCTTTTTAATTTTTAATAATTATGCGTATAAAATAGTTGTATATTTTTATAGGGTACATATGTTTTGATACAGACATATACTGTGAATTAATCAAATCAGGATAATTGCGGTATCTATCATCTCAGACATTTATTAATGAACCTAGTTTGTTCCCAAAATACTCAGATTTATTATTTTATTTTCCTTTTTCTCTCTCTTTTCAAAATTTCATGTTAAAGATTTTTTTTGCTTTGTTTCATCAGTTATCTAACCATGTTTAAATAAATATTTTCCAATTTTCTTAATACTTAATTTCTTAGCCACAAAATGTCAGCCCTTTATTAGAAACTATCATTCAGGGGGGGAAAAAACCAACTTACTATCTATGTACTTTTCTAAGCCCTTCTGTTTCTTCCAATACCACATTCCTCCAAGGATGCAAATATTAAAAACAGTATGTATTTGACCCAACATTTTAGTTTCCAGCTGAAGATTTCTTCCAGCCATATAAATTTTTAACAGCTGAGTCAGGAGCACTCAACATGAACTGTTTGATTTTCCCAAATTTTCTAATCAGAAATGGAAAAGTAGTTTGGTTGGCTCTAACATTACATTCATAGTATTCTCAGTTTAGAATCAATATAATGTTGAACAAGTTCTAATCATTGGTTAAGTCTTTTGCGTTTTTTCCCATTATCTACTGATTTATAAGGCTTTAATTTTCTACCTTTTCAAAAATAACCTTGCCAGCTCAGCTATCCTTTTAAATTATTCATCCCTCATGTAATCCAGAGATATAAAAGCATTCCTATAATACAAAAGGAACAGCAAGGTCTTTGTCTTTAGACATTACTCAATAAAAGCCAAGTTGTTGGGAAAATATCTTGAACTGATAGCACAAACATAGAATGCCTCCTGTTGCTCACTAAAAAGTTGTCCTCAGAGAGGGTCTATTGAGGATCTCACATTAATTAGAGTCCTTTGTAGTAATTCATGAACTTGCTTTTGCCATATGTGTTCATTGCTGGATTTTTTGTCCTTAATCAAATTGTTTTCTTTCTATTTCTTAAGAAAGCAATGTTAGCATAATTTGCTGTAAAACGGAGACTACCTTGTTCATACTCTTAGTAATTCTGATGTGCGGATAGAATACGTATGTTTGAAGAAATATGTAATGAAAGTTTACCTAAACACAGAAATATGTTTGTGTATATATGGACTATCTAAAAAATATAAATTTATATATGAAATTATGCAGATAGCTTTTAAATATTCTTAGGATGAAGGCTGTGCTTGTTTAGAAGAAAGACTTGACCAGTGAGCTTAAAGAAGAAAGGAGGACACCCAACATCACCAGGGAAAAGCTCATCTACATTACAGAGGTTAAAAAAAATTGGAGCTCTAGAGACCAAGCCAGAAAGTTGAAGTAAGAAGCAGAGATTAAAGAGATAAGGAATAAAAAAAGATATTTATTAAGAACTTGCTATGTTCCACACATTATTCAAGTTACTGCAGCTACATGAGTGAACTTGAGACACATTTCCAATCAATGGTCTGACATTCTAGTAGGCAGTAAAAGACAACAAATAAGTAATTGAACAGAAAAATTTCAGATAGTAACAGATACAATTAAGAAAATAAAATAGAGCAATATAATGAAAAGCAAAAGCAGAAAACTATTTAGAGTAGGATGGCCCAAGATGTCTCGCTATGGAGACGTCCTATAAATCTGTGGGAAGAATACTAAAAGAGAGGGTATAGCTCTGTCCAGCATGCTGAGGCCCAGACCTGGACCCACTAACCCAAATCTTCAGTGATTTCACTAAACTCATGAATGTTTAATGTAAGTGATTTTTTAAAAATATAAGAATAAAAATATGTATTTGGATTTTATGGGGCAAGAAAGACAGTGAAAGGAAGAACACAGAATATAAGAAAGTTGTGGCTTCAGAGGCAGAAAAAGCAGGCTACAGCAAGGCTCCAGAGTCAATCCTTTCCATATGCAGTAGTTATTCTTTGTTATTTAATTGTAAGCATATTAACATATTTATAATGATATCTAAATAATTGAGGAGAAAGTAGAGAAAATTAAAAAAGATGTATGTATAGAATGTGCATCTTAACCTAGCAACACAAAATAATAAATGTTCTCTAAAGCACTAAATACCTTATCATACTATTTTGATACATAAAATACTTAAAACCAATAATACATATATACAAACACACACTTACACACACACACACACACACGCACTTTGAATTGTCTCTTATATTTAACTAAGGAAGAGAAATTGAGGTAGCAGCAGACATAAAAATTAATCATCTAAAACAGGATGGAGTAAAGGAGGGATATTGGCCTTGATAGCTGAATCACTCCACCATCTGGTACCCCTAGAACAGCTTTGAAATGAGTTAACCTCTCCATGATATCTTCATCATCTCTAAAATAAATTTAAATCTCACAAGATTCAGGTAAAGAATATAAAAAATTGTATAGTAACAACTGTAGCAATGATGAAGAGAACCACTGAAATAATGTGTTATTATTCAGAACACATACTCTGGGCTTAAATTGTTTGGGTCTAAATTCCAGCTTTGCCACTTAGTAGTTTTACTGTTTATTAACCTTAAGGAAGCCATTCAACCTCTCCAAAATTTAGAATTATCAGAAGTAACAAGGGGTAATCATAATAGTACCTATACTTACATATGTACCATGTATTTATTATTTCTGTAAAAGCACAAATGGGAGCCAGTATAGTATATTCAAGGTGATATTAATTTATTCATCATATTGATTACTTTCCCTTTATGTCACTCTTTTTTATATTTGACTTTAAAAGGTCAATGTAAGAGTAAGGACTTCAAATTCATTAATTTTCTATTTTTGGATAGACATTATAATATTTGTTATTACAATGTTTTACTTGTAGGAAAATTGAGTTTCAAAGATTTCATGAAGATTGTAACCTATTTTTTATATCTGCTTCTTGATATTAAGTGAGCTAACTCTATTATACTTTCTATTATTCCTACAATCTTAGGAAATAGGAAGGTCCCAGAAGCAGCTGCAAATAATAATAATTCCATAGTTCAAATGTGAACATGTTCAGCCTATCCAAATCTTTTATCAGTCTTAAAGAGAGAGGTTAAATGTCTAGTTTGTTTTATAAATGATAGCTGCAGTAGTCAACTCGTATTTGGGGAAAAAAAACACTTATCTTCATTAAATGCCTCCCTCTTGATCTGCTCTGATCAGGGCCTCTTCATTCCCATTCTGTTCTCGTGGCCTCCACAGTATGAAATTACAGACACAAGATCTTTCAGCTAACAGTGTCACATTCTATTGAAAAATCACCTGGTGTCTTGCCTTGCACTTTTGGGTTTGCACAGAGAATATGGGAGAATACCAGGAAATCTCTTGTATTGTGATCTTTTGTTCTTATAAGTCTTAACATTGCCCCGGGAACTAGTCCAAAGGAGGCCACTGCACTGTATCAAATTCATATCTCAACAGTATATCAAAGTAAACTTATTCTCTAACTTATATATTTCAGTTAACAGGGTATAGAGTGATTCCTGTTCACCCGTAGCTTAACAAACCTCCCAGTGTATAATCCCTAGTATCAAAATGTGCAGATAACAATTTTGTCTTTGTTTAATTTCTTCATCTAAGCCTGTGGTGGCATGATATGCTTTAATTCACATAAAAATAGCTCAAGACATCAATAACATTTCTATTATATGAATATTAAATTTCATACACAACTATTAGTGCAGAATGCTGATATATATGATCCATATAAACATATCTACCTGAGTCATTGTTATTTAAGCAAAATGATAAGATACAAAACCATGAAATCATGTGAGTAAATTTAACATTCAAGAACAAATCTAAAGTTGTAGCCCTGAATACAAACATGGGAGAGACATTCATTTTTTGCCTCTTCCAATAAGGAAGTATACAACTAGCTGTGTTAGCACCTATGAATATGTAAAAGGTGAGAAGAAACTGTTCTTTTACAGATATCTAAAACTGTGCTCACTGATAATACAGGAAAAAACAGGGTGAATTAAGATATGAAGTGCAAATTTGAATTACAGTAGTCCTTTAGTATACATAGGGGATGGGTTCCAGGACCCCAGCGCACCAAAAACCAAATATACATAAGTCCCACAGTGGGCCCTAGGGAAGCCATATATATGAAAAGTTGGCCCTCTCATATATGCAGGTTTTGCATCTTGGGAATATTGTATTTTCTATCCACATTTGGCTGAAAAAAAAACTTGGTATAAGTGGTCCCATGAAGTTCAAACCCATGTTGTTCAAGCATCAGCTGTAAAATGTATTTGAATAGCCTGCATGATTGAGGGCATGATACAACTATATATACTATATATATATAGACTTATATATATATACTATATACTTATACTATACTATATACTTATATATATATACTATATATATATAGACAACTATATATATATAGACTTATAACATTTCATTTTATTACATTAACAAAATCTGTTTAAGAGAATATACAGAAAATACACTGAGTCCACGTATCTGTGATTGGGAGGATCTTTTGAGGTGGCAATAATTTTTCGTGGGAAAAGGAACAACTGGTCTGCCCATGATATCATAATAATACAATAGGGAGAGTCAGTCATGAGACAAGAGGATGTAAAGCTCTACAAATACAAAAAAATAACAATCCTCTAATACGAATTTTCAGATACATTATAAATTAAATTGTAATATAAGTTAAATGTCAAGGATTCTGTTATTTAATATCATACTTTGAGAAATCTAGGCAGAGATATTAAATGCTGTATAATTTCAATAAATTACTCAAATACACTCAAGTGCTCATTTCATTATACAATGACGTAGTGCACCAGGAAAAGATTAACAGAGACTCATAATAGAAGATCTAGAATCAGAAATAATTTGTTTAGTGCTATCAAGTAAAGTATTAGTCAACTTAAAGACTTACTGAATGCTTATAGAAGAGTTAGTGGATACAAATATCTTTGTTATAGTTTTTTGTGTATAGTTAATATTCTAGAAAATTTAAATAATTTGAAATCTAAATGTCTGTAAAGCCATTCTACATAAATCCTTTTATTTTCTATAAAATAAAATTTCAAGTTACATTACCTCTCAAGATATTTTAATATTATTATTAAAATAGGAGAGGTCTTCTATATGTGTGTATAAAATCTAGGGCCCAAACTAAGTAACCAGGGAAAGTAGCCTTTCATAAAATAAAAGAATTTTATAAAACCATTCCATTTCTATTTCTTTTACCCTAAAATTATCATGTTTGTAGCTTTTAGTAGACTCATGTTCAAAGATGATCTTTCTTGAATAAATAACACAGTTGATTTTATTTGAAAACATTTTTTTGGTCCAGGCATCTAAGAAATAAATTTTATTATTCCATTTTCATAGCAGCTAAAGTAAAATAAATAAGTTGATATTCATTTTTATTAAAAAATAATCTATAAAACATGAATTATATTGCCCTCTGATTATTTTTAGAAAACACAATTAGCACAATTTGTACAAAATGAAATGTTGCACCTGTTTACTAAACAATATCTGAACAAATGGTCTTATTACTATAGGTATACAAGTATAAAAATTAAATGAATGGGAAATTTTGATACAAAATTCAGCAGAGCATTTCTTTAATATTGTTAATAGAATAGAAAGTTGCTTTGAATATATTCTGTTCAACTTGTCATCAGCCTCAGTGGGTAGTAAAACAAAACGGTAATTTTGTTGGAGGAAAATAGAAATCAGTTGGATGCATTAACTATCCTATAAACTGTGAATTGAAAAGACTTGCTTGAAATAATGTGTTTTTCACAATGCTATCTGATTTTCAGACTCACTGTTCCTATACATGGTCATTTTAAATAAAACTTCAAGTTATATACATGTGTTGAAAGAGTAAATGCTATTTATTTCGGTGCAGCATACTAATCTCAAGAAGGATCTAGACCCAATTTAAAGACGATTTGATTTTTATAGGCATCTAGTTAAGAGAAACGGATAAATCAGTATATATACCAGCTCAGTTGCCATGGAAATCAGGATATGAAAATGAAGGCTTTTTCTCATGAACTGTTTTTGATCCAGTTATCAGCTCTGATAATCTATTCTCAGTGTTCCCAGGAAAAAATGGGCTTTAAGTAGCACTTTTCTAGTTTCTATGGTTTGAAGCGGTCATAGCAGCAAATAGAATTACCATTTTTACATTCAATCAGAAATTGTCTTAGGTGACTATTTATGCATTAAATATTATTAAATGTCTTAAGTCAGGAAAAAAAACAATCTAAAGAGATATAGGGAGGCAGATAAGATTGGCTTGGGTCATTACACATGACATTTTAGTGTTTACCTATACACATTGAAAAATCTATTTAAATTCAGCAAAAGTAATCAAAATGAAAGCATAGTCAATGTCTCCTGAAAGTAAATTTTCTTTTTTCCAGTACTTTTAGGAGTAATGTTTTAGTGCCCTGAAGCTAATCACTTCCTTTAGTATGCCATTCAGATTGCAAATCTCCAGGGAGTTTACATAGAACTTGAACCAATGAATTTATTTAGTAATTCCTGTGACCATAGCCAGTTAGAAAAATTATTTAAAGTATACAGAAGTTTCTATCAAAATGGCTAGTCTAAGATATTAAAAAATAAATAAAGGTCTAATTAAGCCACAGATTACATATTTCTTCAAAAGAAGGAAGCAGGCATATATAGTTGATAAAGCTATTTTAAATGTAGGAATAAAAATGTTGCTTAAGGGCATATTGCAGGGGAAAGTGAGAAGCTAGGCCTGAAGGCATAGAAAATGAATTATAATTGAAAAAAATCTGTCAGGAGGAGGAAATGTTAATTATGTTTCAGAAATGAGGAGGGCAAGGGCAATACGCGTAACCTTAACATTTGTACCCCCATAATATGCAGAAATAAATTTTAAAAAATTTAATAAAAGAAATAAATGACTTATTTAGGACCAGTTGTTTTAAATAAAACAGCAATCAGTGATTATATGATAAGGAGAATAATTTGTCAGATCTAGTAAATTGAAAGCTAGTAAAATGTACTGGTCATTAGATTAGAGCCTTACACTGATTATCTCAGTCTTCACAATGACCTTAGGAATATATTTTATTCCCATTTTATTGATAAGGATATAACATCCCTCCCCACTGCATTGTCACTATGTCATAAATCAAGTGATTGCATACATGTATGTATCTGTTACTGGACTTTCTATCATTTTCTATAAATCAATTTGTCTACCTTTATGCCAACATCATACTGTCCCTATTATCCTGGCTTCACAATGTCTTGTATTTGGTAATATATGCCTTCCTTCTTCTCCTTCGCCTTCTCCTTTTTCAACTGTCATCATTATTCTCAGTCTTTTACAGTTACATATTCTATACAAATTTATGTTTTTCTTATCAATTTGAACTAAAAATTTTATTGGCATTTTTATTCATTTTTCCATAAATTTAAAAATTATCATTTAGAAAAATTGATACCTTAAAATATTTTCTTTCAATCTGTAAAGCATGACATATTTCTCCATTTGTTTAGGTATTCACTAATATCTCTCAATTTTTTGTTTTGAGATAGGGTCTCACTCTGTTGCCCAGGCCGGAGTGGAGTGGCCTCGTCACAGCTCACTGCAGCCTCAAACTCCTGGACTCAAGTGATCTTCCCACCTCAACCTCCCAAGTAGCTGAGACTACAGGCACCTGCAACATTGCCAGCTAATTTTTATATTTTTTATAGAGCCGGTGTCTTTCTTTTGTTCAGGCTGGTTTCAAATTCCTGGCCTCAAGCAATCCTCCTGCCTCAGCCTCTCAAAGTGCTAGGCGTGAGCTACAACCAGCCCTCTCAATTTAATTTTGCTGTGGTTATCTTAATATGCTTTGTTATATTTATTTTTACATATTTAATTCTTTAGCTATTATAAGTTACATTTTAAATCTTCTTTCAAATTTATTTGTTGCTTGTATATACAAACTCAATAGATTTTTGCATCTTTCCCTTACATTTAATTAACATGCTAAATCCACTTAATAATTCTAATAATCTACCTGTATATTATTTGGGGATTTCTTGATACATAATGGTTTCAATGACAAATAATAGCAGTGTATTAGTCTGTTTTGTATTGCTACAAAGGAGATACCTGAGGCTGGGTAAATTATAAAGAAAAGAGATTCGTTTGGCTTGTGGCAATTCAGGCTGTACAAGAAGCATCACACCAGCATCTGCTTCTGGTTAGGGATTCAGGAATATTCCAATCAAGGTGGATGGCAAAGGAGGAACAGGTGTGACACATAGTGAGTGAAGGAGCAAGAGAGAGAGGAAGTGGTACCAGATTCCTATAAACAACCAGCTCTTGAGTGAACTAATAGGCAATAATTCACTATCTGCCCCTCATTTACTAAACACCTCCCACAAGGCCCCACCTCCAAGAGTGGGGATTGAATTTCAACATGAGGTTTGGACAGGCCAAACATTCAAACCATATCAAGCAGTATTGATTTTTTTTCCTAAGCACTATGTATTTACCTTCTTTCTCTTGTATTATTGTACAGGATAAGACCACTACTATGTTGTGGAAAAGTATTGATAATAGATGTTCTTGACTCATCCCAGATCTCAGGGATCACTATTTCACCATAGTGTATGATATTTGCTATAGAATTTCAGACACAATTTTAATCAGATTAAGAAAATTACTATTTATTCTTAGATTATAGTGATGAAGCAAAATGTCTCAACTAGAGATATTTGTTCCATATTCAGTGAACAAAATCTTAGAAAACTTATGATAACTGGTTTTAGTTAATATAATACAATACAGTATCTATCTCCTCTCTTCAGTTCTCTTCTATGAGGCAGTGACAGTGTTCTTTTCTGCCATTTAATCCTTAGTGACTATTATAGGGCCTAACACATAGAAGACACTCAAATATTTTGAATTAATAAATAAATATTAAAAAATTTGTTAGTAGAAAAAACTGATGTGGCATACATCAGATACATTTGTAAAAAGCAAGTCATGACAAATTTGTTGAAAATGATTTGTATTATAAAAACTATATAAATATATGGGCATAATATAGAACAAAGTACTAAAACGATTATCTCGGTATAATAAGTTTGTGGGTTTTATTTTGCTCATATCATGTATATTTACTTCCTATAATAGAGCTTAAGATTATATTTAATTCAAAAACTAGTATAAACATTTCCATCACTCAGTAATTCCCCAAATTAACACATCAGCACTTTAACTTATTTCTCATTAAATAATGCCATTGAATCATTCAGTTCAAAAATATCTTCTTTATTTCTATCATCTTATTGTGCACCAAAAGCTCTATAATCTACTTCTTAAATTCCACTTTTTTCCCCAACTGCTCTTCATCAATTCTCACCAAATTGAGTTTACAACATCTCAAAATTTTGCCAAATGCTTTGTCTGTATCTATTGACATAATTATATGGTCTTAGTTTTTGCTTCTATTTATGTGGCAACATTTATTGATTTACATATTTTGAGCCATCCTTGCATCTCTAGGATGAAGCCCACTTGGTCATAGTGGATTATTTTTTGATGTGCTGTTGAATTTAGTTTGCTAGCATTTTATTGAGGATTTTTGTGTCTATATTAACACAGGATATTGATCTGTAGTTTTTTTGTTGTTGTTGTGTCCTTTCCTGGTTTTAGTATCAAGGTGATACTAGCTTTATAGAATGAGTTGGGGAGGATTCTCTCTTTCTCAATGTTATGGAATAATTTCCGTAGTATGGACACAAGCTCTTCTTTTTAGGTCTGGTAAAATTGAGCTGTGAATCCATCTTGACCAAGGCTTTTTGTTGTTGTTGTTGTTGTTGTTGGAAGATGTTTTATTACTCCTTCAATCTCGTGGCTCATTATTGGTCTGTTCAGAAGTTCTATTTCTTCCTGACTGAGGCTTGGGAGATTGTGTATTTCCAGGAATTTGTCCATTTCCTGTACATTTTCAAGTTTATGTGCAAAGAGATTTTCACAGTATTTACAGATAATATTTTGTATTTCAGTGGTATCAGTTGTCATATCTCCCATTTCATTACTGATTAAACTTATATGGGTCCTTTCTCTCCTATTTCTGGTTAATATAGCATGAGGTCTATCAATCTTTTTATCTTTTAAAAGAAGCAACTTTTTGTTTCATTGATACCTTGTATTATTTTCTTGTTTTCCATTTTGTTTAGTTCTGCTCTAATTTTAGTCATTTCTTTTCTTCTGCTGGTTTGGGGTTTGGTTTGCTTTTCCTTTTCTAGTTCCTTGAGATGTGGCATTAGATTATTAATTAGTGATCTTTCTGTCTTTTTGATGTAGGAATCTAAGGCCATGAAGTTTCACCCAAAGACTGCTTTTGCTGAATTTCATAGATTTTGATAGCTTGTGTCCCCTTTGTTATTCAGTTCAAGGAATCTTTTTATTTTCATCTTAATTTCATTATTGACACAACAATCGTTCATGATAAAAATCCTCAACAATTCAGGCATAGAAGGAATATATCTAAAAATTATAAAAGCCATATATGACAAATCTACAGCCAACATCATATTGAATGGGGAAAAGTTGAAAGCATTTCCACTAAGAACTGGAACTGATAAGGATGCCCACTGTCACCACTTCTATTCAACATAGTGCTGGAAGTCTTAGCCAGAGTAAGCAGTCAAGAGAAAGAAATAAAGGGTATCCAAATCAGTAAAAAGGAGGTCAAACTATCACTTTTTGCTAATGATATGATCTTATATCTGGAAAACCCCAAAGACTCCACCATGAGACTCTGGGAATTGATAAATAAATTCAGCAAAATCTCAAGTTACAAAATAAATGTACATAAATTTGTAGCATTCCTATACACCAAGAATAGTCAAGCTGAGAGTCAAATCAAAGACTCAATAACATTCACAATTGCTACAAGGAAAATAAAATACCTAGGAAAATATTTAACCAAAGAGGTGAATGATTTCTACAAAGAGAACTACAAAACACTGAAGAAAGAAATCACAGATGGTGTAAAGAAGAGAGAAAAAAATTATCCTCATGGATCAGTAGAATCAACATTGTTAAAATGTCCATGATACTCAAAGTGGTTTACAGATTCAATGCAGTCACCATCAAAATACCAATGTCATATTTCACAGATCTAAAAAAAAAAAATTCTATGTTTCATTGGAATGACAGAAGAACCTGAATAACCAAAACAATCTGAAGGAAAAAGAACAAATCTGGAGGCATCCCATGCCAGACTTAAAACTATACTACAAGGCTATGGTAACCAAAAGAACATGGCACTGGCAAGAAAATAGAGCCATAGACCAATGCAACAGAACAGAGAACTCAGATATGAAACTATCCACATATAGCCAACTGATCTTTGACAAAGCAGACAACAATGTACACTGGGGAAAAGAAGACTTATTTAATCAGTGGTGCTGGGAAAACTGGATAGCCACATGCAGAAGAATGAAACAAGATCAATATTTCTCACCACTCACAAAAATTAATTCATGATGAATAAAAGACTTAAATGTTAGATATGAAATCATAAGAATTCTAGGAAAAAATGTAGAAAAAACTCTTCTAGGTATTGGCCTAGCCAAAGAATTTATGAGGAAGACCCCACAGGAAATCATGTCAACAACAACAATAAATAAATGGGACTTGATTAAATTTAAAACCTTCTGCACAGCTAAGATAATAATAAACAGAGCAAATAAACAACCTACAGAACATGAAAAAATATTCACAAGCTATACATTTGATAAAGAGCTAATAACCAGAATCTACAAAGAACTCAAACATATCATCAAGAAAAAAACAAACAACCTCATTAAAATTGGGCAAAAGACATGAATATAAACTTTTTAAAAGAAGATAGACAAACGGCCAATGAACATATGAAAAAATGCTCAAATCATTAATCATCAGGGATGTGTAAATTAAAACCACAATGAGATATCACCTTACTCTAGTTAGAATGGCCTTTATTAAAAAGTCGAAAGGCAATAGATGCTGGCATGGATGCACAGAGAAAGTAATGCTTCTACATTGTTTGTGGGATTGAAAATTAGTACAGCCTCTATGGAAAACAGTATGGAAATTCCTCAAAGAATTAAAAGCAGGTCCACAATTTGACCTAGCAATCCCACTACTGGATATCAACCCAAAGAATAAATGCTAATATTTTAGCAAATATTCCAAATATCAGGCTATAGATACATAATCTTGCAAACATAAACTCTTAATTAAACAAGTTCTTACAGTTAGAAATCCTTCTTTATTCAATAATAATATGTTATATATTTCTTTCCATGTCAATAATTTAAAATATACATTATTATTTTATGGCTTCTTAGGATTCTGTTATATACATTGTACCCAATTTATTTATCCAGTATGCTATCTATAGCTTTTAGACAAATTTCTTTTTTACCATTACACTGTATAAACAATAGTGTAAAAAAAAAATCCATGAAGACAGATGTACAACTATCTCACTATTTATATATATTTATATGTAAATATCGATCAATGCTCTAACCCTGTGTAGTTCAAGGGTCAAAGTTACTGTATTTTAGCTTGAGGCAAAACAGTCTGCACCAGAAAAATTTAACAACATAGTTGAAGAGCACAATTTTGAGTATTAATTGGTGAATGTCTAAAAAATAAAATTATTTTAAATGGGATTAATTTGTATTATACATAGTAGAATAAAATAATACATCTTATAATAATAAATCATATATATCATTCATATTTTCCTATCTCACTTCAATAAGACATTATAAAAAATTTTCAATCAATAAAAATCATGGAAATAAAAGGAAGATCTTGAAAGATGGAAGGCACAAATCATAAGAAATATATTACTTCTATTTATTTATTAAGACATATGTTGTTTCATCATTGAGTATTGGATTGAGAAAGTAAGCAAAAACAAAATAAAGAAAACGATTGACTGATGTGACCATGTGAAAAAATCATCTGCATGGCAAAGAAACTAATTCACCAAAAGATTTTATGTATTAATATGAAAAATTAGTTCTCTATAAGGGGAGATGATCCATAGAAAGAATTAAAGTTTTTTTATGATACCTCAGGAAAGTGTTAGAAAAAATGAACTAAAAGCAAATTACAAATTCTTCATTTACAATAATGGATTTCAGAAAAAGTAAAATAGAGTTCAGAGGGAAATCATCTGCTGTAAGAAAAACACTTATAGTTTTGTGAACTTTACTTTTCTTTCTCCTCCCTACACCTAAGCCTACAAAATCTAAAAATAGCTTAATTTTACATTTTGAAAAACACTTTTATCTTCTTCTCATATGTCAATTTAATACAAGGCAAATTTACATCTGGGGCTAAATGTTCTAGAAGAAAATTAATATAGTTTGACATGCTTTTAAAAGAAACTTTTTTTTTCTAAAGAGAAAAATGACTTTGGAAATGAGACTACTGTGTTTCCCAGAAAATAAGACCTACCCGTAAAATAAGCCCTAGCAGGATTTCTAAGCATTTGCGCAATATAAGCCCTACCCCAAAAATAAGACCTAGTGATGGGCGTGGCTATGCAATGTATCTGCACAACCCATGCATTTTTTCACGAAGCGGTAAAGAAGAGGAGCAGCCCTTCTCATCTGCCCCATCATGACCGCTACTATCCCAGAGGTGTCCAGAAAGGTGCAGGCAGCCCCACCAACAAGGTCGGCTCCCTGTGTCAGGTGCCGGACATCCTGTGTGTGCTGCAAGCTGAAGCTTTGAGGGGAAAATAACACATCCCCTGAAAATAAGCCCTAGGGTGTCTTCTTGAGGAAAAATAAATATAAGACCTGTCTTATTTTGGGGGAAACACAGTACATAGAAATTAAAATTTTATGTTATTTTTTAAAATTTACATGCTTACACATAATTTTTTTATCTTTTGTACTTGATGATTTTGAAAAGCAACTTTTTTGAGAAATTTAATTTGAAATTTAAAATACAATGACAATAACTTCCACATAGCCCCCAAAGATTTGTGTAACACAAACTAAGATCCCTTGTCATTGTCACTAAGGATATAGAAAATAGTCAGTTTTAGTTGATGTCAATCTCATCTTTTATATTTTTTATTATGCAATAATTTATAACTATAAAAAGGATATGCATAATATCTATAAACAATGTAAACTATAAAATAATCAATAAAACACTTTATATGATGTATATATACTCATATTTTATATGAAATGTATGTAATTAAAAAATAAAAATAAAATGGTCTTGTACCCACCCACCACAGAATATATAATTTAACATCTAATGCTTTGCCACTTTTAATTCAATACTTTTTCCTGGCACTTCTATTTGTCTTTGGACTATATTACTTTGAGATTTATTCTTGCTTCTTTTCACAACTTTGCCAAGGATGAGATCCATGTATTTTTTCTTTCAAATATTGTTAAAACTAAGGAAAGCATCCACATTAAATTACTTTGCAGATGAAAGCATCTCAAAAATAATGTAATAATGTCACATAACCTAAATTGTAAGTGCCTTCTAAATAATGTATGTTTTTATTTCCTCTTTTCCCTCAGAAAATGTTATATCCTAAATTGATATCTACAGCTCCTAGCTTTTGTTTATTAATCTCATTGATTTGTAACTGAATTTGAAGTATCTGAAATTTGTATTATTCTATATATGCACTTATCTTCTAAGACTATATTCATGAATTCAGACACCCTCAAATCCCTTCAAGATTCAGATTATCAGAATGTGCATATTAACTTGGTTTATACAAATTAACAGGTTGAAAAATATTGTCTTAGGGAGAAGTATGTTTCTCTTAGAAGCACTTAAAGTATATATTGATAAATAATGTGATGGCTGAACAACAATGCCAACCACAGAGATCTGCGAAAGGCTTTCAATCTTGATTTATATCCATATAGGAATTAATATTCCTGAATTCTTGCCTTTTGTTTTTGCTATTTCCTGAAAATTGTGTTTGTTTTTCTATGAATCAGGGGAGTATTAGGGAAATCCATTTAGAATGGTCTTGAACCAGGTTCTAATTTCTAAGGTCTGTCGATGGTTAGCTGTGTAATATTACTCTGGGACTTGTTTTCCTTATCTAGAAAATGAGGAACATTTGGAACACAGCAAGTGTTCACTGGAAGTTTCTTGAGTATATACAATTTTTCATGAGTTCCAATCTCCAGCTAGAGGCAAGGATCCACCCATAAGCATATACTATTGCCACAATACCATGGTGTAGTATGGTTCAAACTTTCATAAAACATAAAACAAATGAACAATGCTTCACTTCTCTGCATACTAAAGCCAATACTTTTGTAATGTTTGTGTTTTGTTAATTCTTCCTTTGAATACACCATGAAACAGAATCACAAGATAATAAAATAACAAAAGGTCTCAGAGATTATCTATTCCACTATTTAAAAATCTTATTCACCAGGATACTGAATATCAGAGTGGTAATTTTTTCAAAAGTTCAACAGCAAAGCCTCAAAACTCTCTCAAATGTCTGTCAAGTTGGCACATGTATATAAGTACAAGTTTTCTCAGTGCAAAAAAATGGATGCAGGAAAAAAGTCAATAAGGACAATTGCATAGCACAATCAATACCAAGAAAGATCAGAATAAAAATGGGGTCACACAAAGGTTTATAATTCTGTTTTATAATGACCTTAAAAAGAGAAAATAAAAAGACGAGAAGCCCTATATAAAATGGACTAAATAACAGATAGTTCACTGAAAAAGAAATGCAAATAATACTTATCATATGAAAAAAATATTTAGCCTTGCTTATAATAAAATAAATAAATATTAAAATTACAGTGATATCATTTCAAAAGTGTCAAAATCCCAAAAGTTCGACAGTGTGTTCTTTTGGCAAAGTTGTAGTGAACAGGTGATTTTATGCTGCTGAAGGGAATATAAGATGGTGCAGTAATAATGGTGAGGAAGAGACAATGACAAAATTGTGTACACATATTCTCTTACACTGAGTAAACCCAATTTCAGGAGATGCCAAAGGTGCACTGAGAAAAATATGGAAAGATATATGCACATGGTTATTCATGTGGCACGAAAAGTAACATTAATGAAGACATTCTCTCTATACTCTTATAAAGTAATCAAAAGATACACTTAAAATATTTTATGTGAAGAATAAAGGAAGCAAATAAAGGAGAACATAATACACTATTAACTTCTCTTTTTCTTTAAATTCAATTTCACTTAAGATGCTTTTGGCAACAAGTTTGGAAAATCCAGCTCAAATGACTTTAATCTACACAGCGATATTTTGAAATGTCCTCTATTTACCTCAGTTTTACAAATAAGGAACCCGAAGCTAAGATAGTTAGGTCACAGTCCTAAAGGGATACAGCTAGAGACAAAAGGCGAGTTTTAAACCAAATGCAGTATGATTTCAAAGATTTTGTTTGTTTTGTTTTGTTTGTCTGTTTAGCTGTTATGTGAATAGAAACAACATCCTAAACTGCTTTCTAACCTGGGATCACCATACAGGGTGATGGACTGAATGTAAATCTGCGGGCTAGCAAGGGTAAAGAATAGGCTTATTTACTTTGAGTTAAATAAAAATTTACACTACATTCTGATATTTACAATGTCAATTTGGTGATTGTGCCTAATTGTCATAAGTGCTAACTTCTGCAAAACAAATGGTAGGAGCATATGGACATTTTTAATGACTCTTTTGAAAATCTCAAATCGATATAGAGTAACAATCCAATATTATTACAATATAGCCCTCCTCAGTTACACCTGCTTCCTTCAAATATTTCAGTATCACTGAATTACATAAATGACAGTATGATGAAAACAGAAAGATAAGTGTTATATATTTATTTTTATCATTATAATTATTTACACAAAATAATCTTTTTTT